>OY101450.1:236188-343688 GCA_956483635.1 Panzeria rudis | reverse complement strand
TGCATTCTGTCAACATCCCGTTACAGTCGGCTAACAGATATATATATATATATACATATATATATATATATATATATATATATATATATATATATATATATATATATATATATATATATATATATATATATATATATATATATATATATATATATATATATATATATATATATATATATATATATATATATATATATATATATATATATATATATATATATATATATATATATATATATATATATATATATATATATATATGTGTGTGTGTGTGTATATATATAAAATTAAGTATGCACAAAAATACATATATATGTATGTACATACATACATACGCGCTAGCTTAAGAACTTACTTGATATTACTCATACGCACACGACTATAAATGTACGAATACATTAGTAAGTAAATGGTATGTTTTAAATTCATTATATTTATATCATGCATTACACATGTTTACAGTAGTACATCGCGTTCCGGAAAAATTTTAGGCGTTACCGACTAGGCACTTGGAAGACTTATCTAAGCATAACTTGTAAAGGGTTTGCCTTATTCAATGATATAGAAAATTCAGAATTCGACAAAAAAAAATTATGTATAAGAAGTGCAAACATTGTGTCTAAAGGCTCATTTAGCAGACCGTAACGTTGATGTTGTTGTATGTGCTATCGTTTCTGTCTCCTAGCTTTTCAATGTGAGAGAAACGATCAGTACATGCAACTACATCAACGTTACGGTCGGCTAAATGACCCTTAAATCTGCTCAATAGTTTCAAATATATCGTAAATATTTGAGTAAAAAAAATTAAAAATGTTAACGTCTATGTTTTAACGACTTCATTAAAAACAAACAAAAAATAATAAAGAACAAAAATCTAGTTTCTTGTCCGGCAGCATGTATATAAATATAATCCAAAGGAAATAAACCTTTTTTCATTGAAATTGGAAACTAACTTTTGATTTTATTCACAAGTTAGTGGGAGCACTGAATTGATAAAAATTTAAATTTCCATACAACAGTAGGAGACACAAACAAAAAGTAAAAATTGCTGTTGTATGAAAGTTAAATTTTTTTATCAATTCAGTTCTTGCACTGTATTTTGAGTCAAATCTAAAGTTGTGCACCAATTTCAATAAAAATATCGCTCATTTCTTTAGCAATATATTATGATACATGCTACTGTACAAAAAACGAGTGCATTATTGTATTTTTTTATTTCTTATGAAGTTTTAAAAACAAATATGTTAAAAAAATTTGTATAATTTTATAAAATTTTATTTTTTTCCCAAACTTTTACGATATCGCTGAAACTGCTGCGCAGATTTAGCAGCAATGTTTGCACATCTTAAATATTATTTTCTTGTCAAATTTTGGATCTTTTATTTTACTGAATAGAGCAAACCCTTCCCAAGATATGCTAGTATATGTCGTGCAATTACCTTTAAATTTGCTATATCACGAAACTGCTATATCACGAAAACTAGAGCTGATAAAACAACTTTAGTTTTAGGGAACGAAAACGTTTATCGAAATTTGTAAACATGTGTTATCATTAACATTTTTAGTTTTGTTTCGTTATTTTTTTTCTTTCTGTAAGTTGATTGTATTTTTTAAAACTTGCATACTTTCATGTTTTTATAACACATTTTAGCTTTACTTTAACAAGAGATTTCTTTAAAGTAAATAGCAGAGTGAAACAACCTTCGGAGAATATGGCCCATTTATGCTGTTGTTTTTATTTAATTATATAGTTTTTATACTCCATGGGACAACTTATTCCGTTTTTTGAATAAGTACGATGTCCAGAAGTAGTCACTTTTCAGATATTCATATGTTTGAAAGGTCTCACTTTTAAAATAACAGATGTTTTCCTTAGAAAGCAAAATTAAAATTTAATTATGTAACAAAAATGAAATAAGCCCCAAGATACAAGGCGGTGCAATATTAATCATCCAATTTTGTTTTTGGACCTTTAGAATTTTTTTCTGTTAAGTGGAATAGATGATATCCTCCAAGTGGCTGCCGCCATTGTTGATACACATTTGTGCCCGTTTAGTCGCATTTCTTATTTAAATATTAACAAATGCAAGCATGTGTCATTTTTCCGTTCGCTTAAACTTGACACTAGTTACTCACTAAACGATACAACATTGGAAATGTTCTCAACATTGTTGATCTCGGTATTTTGTTGGATCACAAAGTAAAGTTTTGTAGTCACATTTCAATGATGGTAAATAAAGCTAACGATGTGCTAGGTATTATGAAACGTTGGTCGAAAGAATTTTCTGATTCATATATTACCAAACACTTATATACGTCTTTGGTTCGACCTATGCTTGAATATGGATCAATTATATGGGATCCCTACTTCAACACTTATGTCAACAGCATTGAATCTGTACAAAAACGGTTCCTTTTATTTTGCTTAAGAGGAGTTGGATGGAATTCGTATGTACTACATTCATATGAAATCAGACTCGACCTTATCAAGTTACTGACGTTGAAGAGTCGAAGAACAATGCCAAGCATCTCATTTTATTCGACTTAATACGTGCTGATGTCGATTCTGAGTACCTGTTGAACAAAATTAGCTTTACTGTTCCAACCAGACCATCCCGCAATTTGCAACTGTTAGCTTTAAAATACTACTGATCCGTTTATGCTAACAACGACCCCTTTCATCAAATATGCTTAAATTTTAATAAACCTTATCACCTAATTGATGTTTGTGAGAGTAACGCTGTTTTGAAAAGAAAAATTGTTCTGTATTTAAATCACTAATTATAAATTTTCTTAAAAGCTTATATATTAATTATGTCTGTAAGGATTAGTAATCTATAGACCTAAATAAATAAATAAATAAAATAACTAGTTTTTTGCTCTCCTGAGAAGTTAGCTGTTTTGAGTTGACATTTATTGAATATATGCTCTGGATATACACACTTTTTTTAAGAAAAGAATTCTGGAATAACGGACGTTATTTCCATTTCAAAGTAAAATAACTTTCGTGGACATTGTTGCATGCCACCGAAAATGTACTTTAAAGCTGCCTTCTAAAGCAGACGTATGAGTATAATTGTATATTCATTTTCATATTTGGGCACATTAATATATACACACATATTTTGTACTTAAGAAAAATGCGGTTTCTCAAATGACTTCTTAGTAAAATTTGAAAACATAAGCCAATTTGTCAATAAGCCAAGTTAGTTGTGTTCTTCTTAAAACTGAGTATTTGAAGCAAATAATATTTTGAATAATGTTCGCAATCATGAGAATGCAATTTTAACATTAAGTATTTTTCTTCTAAGTAGTTGTGTTTTTTATTATTGTTGTAGTTGCTGCTATTATTGTTTGATATTTAATAAAAACGTTTCTGTTTAACGATTTTAACTTTTCTATTTCAAAAGTTTTACATTCTCTTGCAAGTAAAACTTGTTGTGCAAAACTTTATAATCTTTTTATAAAATTCAAACGAAACAAAGAAACAACAACGATTGCAGAGTATTTCGATTCTTGAAGCTAAATGAGGGACAACTTTTTTTTAAGAATTTAACAATTTGTGGAGAATCAGCGAAATTTCGCTGAAGGAAATGCAAAAATAATAAAGAAACAACAGAATTAATTATGCATTAAATAAAATAATGACAAGAAATTATTTAAAAATGATAAAAAATAATATTACAAAGACCATAACTATCATTGGGAGGTAAACGAATCTACCTGTCAGCCTCATGTAGAACTCAACCTTTATTTTGGTTTTTTTTTTGTCCTATTTGTTATTGTTGCTCTTGTTGCTTTTTTTTATTAACTATAATGCACTTTTTACTATGGATTTATTTTGAAAGTATGCCGAATTTAAGTATGTAATTAACCTGACTGTTCTGTAAATCGAGTCGATTTGAAAACTCTCGATTTAGAGACATTAAATCCACTAATAGCAAACTTTTTTTCAGATTTTTGCAGTTTCATATATTTGAGAGCTTAAAATATAATACCTGAAATTAATTTACTATATACGATTTAAAATACATCAATGGGGCATTATTTAGTTTTGGAAAACGACAAATTTACTCGGATTAGGTTTGCAGAACAGGGTCTTATGTCAATTTCATCGTATAAAAATTTGCTATTCATTGGGATTTCTCTTCATTTCTCATATTTTTAATCATTTAAATCAGTAAGATTAGTTCAAATAAAAAAATAATTAAATCATGCACATTGTACTCTAAAAAAGGGAATTAACATCATGTAGTTTTACTTCAATAATTCATATCGAACCATTACCGCAAAAACGCTTAACTACAAAAAAGTAAATTATACAGGAGAACTACTTTTTCATTATTCGTAATTAAATCGAAGTTCGCCTCAATTAATATTCACTATATATGATTTTGTTGGACTGATATATGAATCGTGTGTTTCAGAAATGCCATAAGAACATCTCGCATTGTTTTTCAGAAGAGGCGAAAACCCGTTTTTAAAAATAAAATTGTTTAAAAGTGTATTAACTTTCGTATATAAAATTTCTTTACTACCATATTACAAACTGTTTTGTGAAAAAAATAATACTTTGGTTGTTTTTCAATAACTTAAAATCCGGTAAGAGTCTGTTGACTCATGCGGTTTATTAAATGCATTAAAAAAATAAATAATTATTCCACTGATGCTGTTTATTTTAAGTGTTATTTGTATGATAATGATATTTTATAGACTTTTAATCACCCATCAGTTTTTTCTTGGCGACCTCATACAGGTCATTCCAAGATATGTTTGTAGAAAATTTATACATTTTTTCCCTTGAGGTAAATAATTTACAAGCCCAGGGAAAGTCTGTGTATCTGTGTATCTGTCTGCGTCATCGCAGAGCCAATTCTGCCAATAAAATTTACTACAGAAACCCCATAAGTCAGTGGCTTATGGGTTTTCTGAAATGCATGTGCATGAAAACATAAAAAGAAGAAAACGAAAAACAAGACTTATTGGGTTTCTGAAATAAAGGATTCATGTGTGTTGTTAATATTTTTAATAAATTTCACATAAGAAAACGCTTGTTTATCTGGGGAAAGATATTTTTGCTGCCATGAAAAATCAGTTAATTTAATAAATTTATTGTTAAACCAATAATTAGTATTTGTAGCAAAATCATTTCTAAATGTTTTATTGATATCCTTGTTCCTTCTGTCACTAGGTTTGCTCTAATTGAAAAGAAATTTTTATTTTAACCGACTCTTTGCCGTTACAAGAAAATTCTCGGTCCTTTTCGCAATGTATGAATAAAAGTCAACATAGATTTCAAGTTTTGTATACCAAACTTGCCGTTAAAGTTCACTTTAACTTTTAAATGTACATTGTGAAAAGGTTAAAAAGGAAAAATTGTTTTTGCTGTAGTTCCATAACGATACATGAATAATCGATCTTCGCTTTTTTGCATTTATGGCTCAACATAATTGTGGTAAAAAAAACTTTGTAAAAAAATCAATATATGTACTCAAAAAAATCATAAGACAAAAATAATTTCAGTTAATTAACTATAAGAGAACAATAAGAGCACCATTAACATATGAAGCACAAAATAAATATTTTAGTTTTCGAAACATTCAGTTAATCCTGTAGTGTGATTCTGTAATTTTTAACAATAACAACAGTTCTTATATTGTCAACTACTTAAGTTGTTTGCACTAACGATTTTACGATTCTGTGACTTCTTTTTAACAACATTGCTTAAATCTGACAACTTGTAGCATCTCTGTTAAAATAAACGAAAAGCGCAAAGTTGAATATAATAAAACAAATCAAATCGTGATTGCCAAACAGTGTAGAGAATTTTTTTAACTTAATTTCGTTATTTGTGTGAAATAATTGTTAAATTAAATGTTTAAGTAACACATATATTGATATTTAAACGTAAATGGTTTATATATTTGCATATTTTTGTAGTAAATTAAATTTAATTATTGGCATAAACTACGTGCTACGGCTGAACAGCTGACTCGTTGTCTATTGGTTAACAACAGAAAAATTATTGTCGTTAGTTAAACAACATCAAATATTGATAAAACATGTTACAGAGTAGCAAAATTGACAATTTGCTTCTTAAATTTTTTAACAAAGACAACTGTTGCTAAAATTTAATATAGAATCGCACTACTGATGTCTTTTAACAGTTTTACAGTACAAACTGTACATCCATGCTAACATCTTATATCGCGGAAAAGTTGATTTCATTCTAAAATTTATGTGCTTTCAAAGCATACAAAATGCATTCCAAATGCGAATCAGCCACAAATAAAATTCTAAAACATTTTATATATATGTTGCTTATTAACATATAAATAATCCTTGTTGTGTATTGAGTGCCTAAAAAAGTTCTTTAAATAAAATAATTAAATGTTTCAAGGGAAAAGGTAATAGTTAGTATGTTTTCACCGGCATGATTTCGACAAATCATAGTAATTTAAGGAAATCATGTTGATTTATAGATGATTTACCATACAATTTGCATACAACCAAATTACCTTAAAGTATGTCGAAATACTCTTTTTGGAACTGGATTTACCTATGCAACCCTGCGTTGCTTTTAAAATTACAAACTCCATCCCTGGGTCATCGATCAATTGTGATTGACAATTTCGAAAAAAGTTACATTAAAGAATATTTAATTAATTTTAAATGTCAAACTATATATGGAAAAAATTCGATTACAGTAAGTGCATCATTTTACTACGAAAATTCGAATACCAAATCAGTCACAAGCTCGGTGGAATAATTCGAAGTAATTTTCCTAAATCTGCGTAATTTAAAGTTGGTGGAAACATACTATAACATTACGATCATTTACGTAAATATATTTTGGGTTTTTTAAGCCAAGAAGTGTGTCAATACATTCAACGTACACATTTACTGATTGCACTAAATTATTAATTTCCAAATTTACAGATATTCAATTTACAGATATCGATTGATTTTTGTCTTATTTTAAAATTCAGACTTGAAAAATGATTTTAAACTTAATTAAAAATGAAAAAAGTTTGATTTATTCATGGCATCTAATAAAATTTATCACATTTGAAATTAAAAATTATTACCTATCTATGTACTTTGAAATTAATAATTTAATATTCAAATATTCAAAGGATATCCATTATTACCCGTCATTATTATAAAAGATACTACAGCAAACATTTCAGAGATTTTCCAACGTGTCTAATGAGTCACTGCTACAACGCTCATCAATTTGCCCCTTAAAAGTTTATGCAAATTGATTTGAATGTGCTAATGTTAATTAGAGTAAATGCTAAAGTTTATTGCAAATTATGTTTTAACATGACCCCGTTGTAAGCAACATAATAACGTTTCAGTGGAATTCATATTGATAATTGAATCAGTGTGTAATAAGTCATTTTAAGTCAATGAAATGGAAAAAATATGTTAATGAGTATTAGCTACTAGTAACTTGTCTATGATGTTTTATTATGCAGTGGGTTGGGATGGGATAAAAATGTTTTATTTATTGAATTTAGTAGGAAAAGTGCACACATCTAATACACATTTGCTTGTTTGAAGTTTTTTTGAGAGTCCCTAAAGGAAACATATTATTTGTATCATATTAAAAGCGCTTATTAATAAGATAAACTCATATTTCAATACGAATTTAATTAAGGTAAAATCTTAAAAATAAAAACAAATCTTTTATTAAGAAAACTTTAAGAATCTTTGAATTGTTTTGTAATTTATTTGATTAAAGTTCTGTTATTTTCATTTTTTGACAATTTTCAGAAATAATCTAATAAAATTGATGAACAACTCGACTACAACTCGTGCAAAGGGATTTAGTATCCAAACTTGAATGTAACGCAGAAACCTATTTGGGACCCGGTTAGTTTCTGGTGGCGAAATATTGAAAACTCAGCAAAAACTTGCTCACACTGGAATATATCAAGCTCTAATATTGATTAAAATTTCCTAAAACTGTCTAAAGACAAAACTAAGCAACAATCACCTCTATCGAAGATGAGCAAAAAAACGACTAAAAATATGTATTAGATTATCCTAGCAAGTTTCCAATAATTTCCGGCTTGGGAAGAACTTATGTAAAATCACTAATTTGTAGATGGACTTTCCTAACAAGCTCCCGGTTGAATACCGAATGGGATAACCCTTCTGGGTGTGCCACATGCGTTCCCAAGTGTGCTCCAAAATGTGTATTCTGAAAAATTTTAGCACAGAAAAGCACATTATAAATGAAGAGTTGGCGAAGAAGACCAGACTAGTTCCGTTAATTGTTTTTTATAGGACAGGCAAATAACTAAACTACCTAGATAGAGACGTGTTCGAAAAGTCAGTTTTCGTTATTTTTTTTAAGGCAGGATCGAAGTTTTTTTTTAATGAAAATATTTCGTGACTTCATAGTTTTGTTCTCCAGCTCCTCAAATATTAATATAAATCAATATTATAAAGTTTAGACCTTTGTGCCACAAAATTTATTCAAGCATCATCCAATCGCAAATAAATATATTGTAAGTAGCCTACAACGAATAATGCTAGCCATTCCATTTTTCAATATCGATTTTTAGACAGATATAAATAAGGCAGCATGAAACTCAAAACTATTCTAGTTAAGTCTTTTATAACGAGGGATATAACTCAATACGGCATACAGATGTATTTTTGTGGTAAAAAGCAATTTGGCGACAATAAAATTTAAACATTTTAAAGGTGCAGTTTATTGAGAACTGTTTCATTGAGTAAAATTTTAATATTTATTTTTGTAAAATACAAATGTATATCATTTTTTTAAGAGAAGTAACACAATCAGGCACTTACTGCCTACCAGTTAATTAATTAATATGTTACCTTATTTGGGAAAGGGATAGTGTTGAGAGAACAGATGGTGAAGTGGGATCGAAGTTTTTTTTTAATGAAAATATTTCGTGACTTCATAGATGTGTACTTTTTTTTATAAAGAGAAGTAACACAATCAGGCAATTAATGCCTACCAGTTAATTAATGTGTTACCTTCTTTGGGAAAGGGATAGTGTAGAGAGAACAGGTGGTGAAGTGGGAGAGAGATAGAAAGCTTAATTAATTAACAACTCTGCTATTGCGCGTTTTTTTAGAGCAGTATTGCAAGCCCCTCTGATGTCAAGTAGAGGCATTGAGTTGTTTAAGCTGTGTAGCCATTTTATTAGTTATTTTACTTCGCCGGCGGTTCTGCTACAATACCGACGAAGGAGGGTACTGTAAAGTGCATTAGGATATGTTAGTATTAATTGCTGCCGATACTGCCAAAGTGATCAGTGCTATGGCTTCATCACTTTAACAGTCCAACAACAGCCAACACAATAACACACCAATGCATATGAGGAAAATGCATGATATTGTTGGCTTGCCTGAAACTAGTCTTGAACCTGAGGATTGGTAGTCAAACGCGCAACTACTCAGCAAACAACACCCTCAGCCCGAAAAAAATAACAAATATAATTTACTAAGGACATGTCTAGTTTTGTTCTCCAGCTCCTCAAATATTAATATAAATCAATATTATAAAGTTTAGACCTTTGTGCCACAAAATTTATTCAAGCATCATCCAATCGCAAATAAATATATTGTAAGTAGCCTACAACGAATAATGCTAGCCATTCCATTTTTCAATATCGATTTTTAGACAGATATAAATAAGGCAGCATGAAACTCAAAACTATTCTAGTTAAGTCTTTTATAACGAGGGATATAACTCAATACGGCATACAGATGTATTTTTGTGGTAAAAAGCAATTTGGCGACAATAAAATTTAAACATTTTAAAGGTGCAGTTTATTGAGAACTGTTTCATTGAGTAAAATTTTAATATTTATTTTTGTAAAATACAAATGTATATCATTTTTTTAAGAGAAGTAACACAATCAGGCACTTACTGCCTACCAGTTAATTAATTAATATGTTACCTTATTTGGGAAAGGGATAGTGTTGAGAGAACAGATGGTGAAGTGGGAGAGAGATAGAAGTCTTAATTCATTTACATATGTTTATATTTTTTTTCTTTTAGAAAAAAGTAATCGAGCGAAACCACCCAAAAATTGTACAGTGAAATTAAGTGCAAAACAAAGTTATCAAAACGAAACTCCATAAATTTGGAAAAGCAGAAGTGGAAGATAACTATCAAATATAATCATTAAATTTAGTCCATTTTCTGTGTCATATAGTCAACTGAATAAGGAAGTTATTGATTTATTGATTATTTACAATAAAAAAAAACTCAGTGCTACAAAAAAATAAACGGAAATGGTGAAAAATCAATTCAGAATAAATTTCAATTCTTATTTAAGTTTTCATGACACATCTTTAATTTAAGAATTTATTT
Source organism: Panzeria rudis (assembly GCA_956483635.1). NCBI lineage: Eukaryota > Metazoa > Arthropoda > Insecta > Diptera > Tachinidae > Panzeria > Panzeria rudis. The sequence continues at coordinate 333,325 of OY101450.1, read as the reverse complement.
TTTTAATAATGGATTTAATAGAAACTCTTAAAATTGAAAACAATAGAAATAACATTAATTAATATCACGTTGTTTTCGGTTTATTCGTCATAAGTGCGTATGAATAATGTGATCTATATAAAATTATAAAGAGTATGACTCATACGGCATGCGAGTTATGAGTCTCCCTAAAGCTTTTTTTACACTATCTCACAAGCCTTTTGTACACTAATGACAAAAAAAAACTTTTTGAACAATTTAGAACTGTACATTAGGGGGCCGCAAAAAAATTTAAAATATTATTAGTTTATTTTTAGAGTGGCTCACTAACGAATGGAAAAAACAAAAACTATTTTAGCAATACTTTAAGGGTAATATTATATTGATTTAGGTCTGAACAAATAATAATTGTCTGTAAAAATTTCAAGTCATACGTGATTCAAAGTTTCGTGAATTTTCGGAAACTATGAATCATATGCACGGTTTAATGATATGAGTTAGTTTAACTTTTTTAGCAAATTATTATTTACTTAGACCTAAAACAATATAATATTACTGTTAAAATATAATTAAATAAATTGTTTCCATTCAGCTTGAAGATGTATTTTGAAATGTTCACTATTGAAGTTCGTTTTTTATTATATATTTTAACAATAATTAAAAATTCAAAAATGTTATTTCTTTTTAAATGGAGCAATGAATTAACGATTAAATTTTTTCTATGTTTTTCTTTTTTTTAATTTAACCCTCCCACCTACAATAAAACGTCCTTTATATAACAATTTGTGTGACTAAACTTTATTGTATAAAATGAGTTATAACTGTTATAACTGTTATTTCTTATTCATAACTATTAAACATAATCAGTAATATATCTATCGAATAGTAATAATTATGCCTGAAAAATACTTTTATTTGATACCCTTATAGTTACCATTAATTTTTACAAATAAAGATTGGAAATATTAATTATTCTTAATAAATAAAGTATATTTGCTGATAGTTAAGCATTGTCTATATGTATTTCATTGGCGCTTTACCAAATCGTCAGTACACTTCAACCACAACTTTGAACAGCTACAAACCTCTCATCTTATGTACAGACTTTCAAAAACCATTTGAGAATTTACAAATGATAATATTTTTGATAATCACAAAAGGATAAAATAAGCGTAGTAGGCTTAGAAACTTGTACAAAACCCAGCAAATAATTTGTATTCGATATAAATCTATTTTATTTTTTTACATCTTTATACAATTAGAAATCCATTGGATAACAATAAAAGTATTTATTAAGCAAAATGAAAAATAAAATCCAAATTAAACCTTTAAGAAATTTGTTATTTTACATATTGTCATAATTTAATTTAACTTTTTTTAAATGAAATTATGAATAAATTATTTATTAGTATTGGCGTCGTAATCAAAGTTTTTGTGATTACGATTATCAATCGTAATCAAAAATCGTTAGTCCTGACTACAAAATTTCGATTGATTATTGTAGTTTGAATCAGTTGGAATATATGTATAAAAGTTTCAAATTTGGATCAAAGCTAAACTAAAAAATAGTTAAAAGGTTCAACATAATATTATAATATGATTCAGATATCAAACTAATTTTGGTTCGATGCATGTTCAAGAAATTTGGATGGCCTTGGATTGATTGAGTCCACTGTAAACATGGATAAGATGGATGATCTTAAGATGATCCAATTCCTGAATTTATTGACCTAAGTATTATATTGTGCTAGAATCAAGTCCAGCCCGACTGAATAACGCCTAAATATATAATCTTGTAATCAACAAATTCATTCTTGAAACCAAGGCTCAAATCTCACATCCGTGAACGTACAACTCGTCACGTAATGACATACGTGAACGTACTATAAGGTCATACAGTTTATAAGTAATTCGATCACGGATGTGAGAATTTGAGCCAAGGCTTAAGAAATTCCATACTTTCAACACGGCTTCAAGCTACTTTAAGTACTGACTTGATTTTGCTTTTGGGTATATTTCGCAGTTGTCATTATATTTCGCACATTGCACATTCATTCCTTGGGTTTTAGAAGAGACCAACAAAAGTAATTTATATAATTGTAGTGGGGAAAAAATTAATATATATATATATATATATATATATATATATATATATATATATATATATATATATATATATATATATATATATATATATATATATATATATATATATATATATATATATATATATATATATATATATATATATATATATATATATATATATATATATATATATATATATATATATATATATATATATATATATATATATATATATATATATATATATATATATATATATATATATATATATATATATATATATATACCTATATAAAGTTTATACCTATATAAAGTACAATTTTTCATTTGTGTATTTTTTACATTTCTTGAATTCGTCAACTGCTGCATTTGTGTTTGGTGTAAGCAATTTTAATAAATGTTTTTATGTAAAAATACTCTGTCATACTGTACATTTTTCATGTGTCTACCATTGCTATATTGTAATTTTATCAACGTCTGTTACTTTTATGTTTTTGTTGTAAGAATTTGTTACGTTATTGTTGTAATGTTATTATTTCAGTATTGTTTCAACACGATATTATATTTCTTTTTTGTCTGTGTGTGTGTGTTTTTTTTTTTAATTGTTGAAGTGTATGTATTTCACGTTTGACACTGAATTTGTAACGCTTTGAGCTGGATATCTTTTTATGAAAGAGGTGGAAGTCTCTAAAATATTTTCAATTTTATTGAAATCCAAACTGGAAAAAAATTTTAAAGGAAAGTTGTGAAAAAGCTATCTGTAAGACTTTTCGTTTTAGTAAACTTTCCAAGTTGCAGACATTCCACATATTCTGAAGGGCATTTCAAATTCTTTTAAGATGAATATAAAAGTTTTCTCTACTCCTCATTTTGTTTTAGCTGAAAAAATTCTTGTTGTACGTACATAACATTAGCATTTTCTTATATCCGTTATTTTTATACAATAAACCGTGCTCTTACATCCGTTATTTTTGTACAATACTCGTAAACCGTGTAAAGCTGAGCTGCTTATCTGAACATGTATGCAGTTCATGTCTGTGTACATGAAATTGTGTTTTATACGAGTACATGTGTAAATATTTTTCAAAGTCTGCCTGTTGATTGTTATTTTTTTAGACATATTGTTTTACCGTATTTACATTTGAGCTTTTTAATATATAAATAGTATACACATATACTCATACACATATACATACTACATATAAATAAATAGATGTACATACGAGTATCTATTCGTTTACGCTTGTTACTACACAACAGCATATAAATTGAAAAATTACATTGAAAACAATTTTGAATTAAGTTTAACACATATATGGAAAATTCAGGCAGCAGCAAAACAGAAAAATATACTACCAGACAAGTTATTTCTAAATAAAAGGGCACGATTTCACAATAAATATACAGTGAACTACGCTTATAATATACTAGTGCACTAGTTATGATATAGGTTAAAAGATTTAAGATCAAGTCAACTTTCAAACAAATGCTAAAAACACTCTCGATCACGTCAGAGTTCTTAAATCAAAATCGGTCCAGCCATTTAAGCTCTATAATGGAACAGACAGACACACAAATACACGGTAAAACTTATAACACCCAGAGTAGCCAATTTAGTGACTTTGGCGCTAGTTTTAGCGCTTTTTAGTGTAGTAAAAGTCAAATATTTTCTCTATAGCGCTTTTTTAAATAAAGCGCTAAATTCGCGTTTTTTTTTTGTCAAGAATTTGTGTAAATATAGTTATATAAGCAGTTTTGTTTTGGATTTGCAATAAAAATTAATTAAACAGTTTTATCTTAAAAGATGTATCCAAAACTATTGGTAACAATATTTTGTTTCTAAATTTACCAATTTGCACAAACATATTTGGGTATAATTTTGCGTATTAGGATATTTCAGTTGTATGCCTGGAATACTGAATGCTGAATTTTGTTATTATCAAATTTTTATTGAATTCCCAATGCTTATTTGACATCAATCTTTTCTCATAAGCTGTATTTTATACAGCTATTCTATTCTCGAATAGAATTTTGCTCTAGGTATCAAATATGTGACATGGAATGGAGTATTCAAACTGTAACAACAATCTACTTTCCGCCTTTGATCGTTTCTTATGCAGAAAACTATGTCAAAATGATTTACGTGGTTCCCTGCACAGTTATTTCAAAATTTAACTCAATAATAACCTGAAATATTAAAAACATGTAGTGCGAAGTTTCTAATATGCATTTTCTCTCCTGTAAACGAAATAAATATTTATGTTTTTAAAGGTTTTTTCATTTAAATTTAATCTAGCTCTTTTAAGTGCTTTTTAAGGAAGTGGACAGCGCTATTTGATTATGAATAGTTCACAACACTGATAACACCCCTCTTTTTTGGTCGGGTGTTAAAAATTAATGTAGATTGAAAACTTTTTTTTTGGTAATTTTATAAACCATTAAAATAATTATTCACCATTTATTCGATTAGAAAGAAAAGCAAAACGTTCGATTTGTGATTAGATATATGTATATTATATTTTCTCAGCGTAGGAAAATTAATAAAACGAAACTTTTGCTTTCGTGTTGTTTTGTTTTGTTTTTTCAATGAGTAAAACAAAAACTAAACAAAATCAAAGAGAACGCTTATAAAATTTAGTTTTGTATTGTTTTTGCTTGTGAGCATTAAACGTATATTTACTTAAACGTACGCAGCTAGAAAAAAAAGGAATTAGAAAAAATTTAAAAGCTTTAAGAAAATACATCAGCAAACGTTTCCTAATTGATTTGCTCATCACAGTAGAGAATATTTTAGTGTATTTAGGCTAAAAACAATGCATTATTCAAAAAATACGTTTCGGCCTTAGTTTTGTTTGCAATTATACGATTGAAACGGGATATTATAGCAAGCAGTTGACAGAAAAGTCAATTATTTTGTTTGCAATCTTTGTCATTGCAAAAGTGTTTGCTTTGGCTTTGCTCATGTACATATTTTAAAAGCTTATGTCTTCGCATGAAATTTTGCAAAAAGTTTTGTTTATTTTCAAACTCTTTATGTTCTAAACATATCGAGAAATAAAAAGATGTATGAAATGCTCCATTTTAACATTGAGTATTAATTTATTTGGCGAAAGAAACTATATTTACCCCATTTGTAACGAACTTCGTCTATAGCGAACTTCTTCTTTGCCAGAGCCTCGGAATTCGTTATAACAAAAAACCACTATAATTCCAAATGAATCTTTTTAGACAACATGCATTCGCGCATTTTTTTAATAAGGGCAAATAAAACATTTCGAAATCATTTTACAGACATTTCGTTATAATTTATAAAAGGGGTTCAAGACGATAAATTTGTTTATACTTTTTATGATTAATTAATATATTAGTATGATAGTGTATGCAATGGTAGTCTCACCCTTAAACATTTTAATAATTTCATTGAATCTTTAGTTTGTTCGGGGAAAATAAACTCATACAACCGTCAGCAATTAATTTCTAGCTACGGCAATGTTCGTAGTCAGTCAAAAGTTACATGCAATTGTATTTAAAAGAAATGTTTTTATTTCATTAATGAGAGCAATACGATTTAATTGCAAATTCAATAAGAAATAAAGAGAAAAATTATGCCTTTATTAACGTTTAGTATCCTGGTTATTTACATACGTACTAATTGGTAGAAACAATTATTTCATTATTCAGATTTTGCGAGAACTCAGCAGGACATACTATGAGTGCCAACGATGTGTGTAATCGGAGAGAAACAACGGACTCTGATAGTGTCTAATTATATTTTACTCTTTTCTAATTTCGCAAGGCTTCGGCAAGAGGTGCAATTACAAAATGGAAATAGTGAGATGGAAACAGAAAGGTGTATCTATTCTTTTACGACAATTAAATTCCTTAAATGTGAAGTTTTATTACAATTTGTTTATTTATATTTCTTTGAAATTGGTTTGTTTTACATTTGACTTATTTGCTTTCTCGGAGTAGAAAAATACATTATCGTTTACTACTTCGGCATTTTGGTTTGATAAAATATAAATAACAATTTTTAGTGTTATTTTATTTGGAGGAAAAATTAGATATCAAAATTTTTTTTGAATCGATTTTATAGGTTAAAATAAAAATATACGGCCTAGTTCTGTAAACCGAATCCGAGTAAATTTCTCGTTCTCCAAAAGTAAATATATACTATGCAGTAAATTAATTTCAGATATGATATTTTAAGCTCTAAAAAACATGAAACTGCAAAAAACTCTGAACAGTTTGGTTTAATTTCTCTAAATCGAATTGATATACAAAACAGGCAGGAAGGACTAAGGATAGGAGTTGAAAAAAATTATTAGTAGATAATCTCATTTATATAATGATAATCTGAGTTTTGACATTTTCTTATGGAAATGTAATGCTCCACAGGAAAAGAGCCCTTATCTTCCATAGCGAAATTTTACAGAAAGACTAAATACAGACGGTTAGGTAAATTTAAAGCTAAAGTTTATAACACTACTAAGACGTATACTGAGCATTCTACAATCAATTTAAATACAGTTATAAAATCGGAAAAAGAGGAAATTATTATAGTTTAGGATAACTTTAAAACTTTACAAACTTTGATCCTCGATATCTTATAACTTGAAAATTTCATACCAGAATTTCAAAATATTACAACTTAGTAAAAGTTTTAAATTTTCAGGTTACTGTTAGATGTAATGTGTAATTTTAGAAAATGAGAAAAATTGGGTTTTGATGATCTGTGGAACATCAGAAATTATGTTTAAATCAAAATATAACAACACATTTTTAATAAAGTTATTAAAAGGCTTAAAATTACAAGTTTCATTAATATATAAATATCATATGCAAAATATGGAAATGTCATTTAAAAAATACGTAAATATCATACAAACAGTATGTAAATGGCATTTACATAATATAAACATTGTGCAAATGTCATGTGAATAATATGCAAATGTCATATAATAAGTGGCCCAAAAGGAGCTTTGTTCCTAAACGTTGTCCCGCGATCCATGATCATTTTTATTTTCCGTAAAAACATTTTCTTTAAATAACTAGAACAATGCAAATTTAACCAATTTTCAGTTGATCAATTTACTTGATTTAGAAGGTTAGTTTTCCTTCGGATTCCCGGGAATGAGATTTTTCTATTTCCATTTCCAGGCAAGTCGAAAAGTCGGGCAAACAAATCCCAAATCTATATGTTATATAATTCACTTAAAAAAAATACAGACAATTGCTGTGGCTACAAAAAATAAAACACTTTTTATTATGTTTTGATGTTTTTACGCTCTTCTTTTCTTCTTTTTTTTATATGAATGTAGTCTCTTTAAATTAACAAAAAAGGAAAAAAAAATACCGACACACATAAAACAGAACAACAAAACATCACGAAAAGTGTATGCAAATCATGTTCATTTAATAAAACGTTTTCAGAATATTTAATAAATTGCAAATTAGAAATGTAAACTACCAAATTCTTTATAAATATGCTTCTCTTGTGGTACTGGTGATGGTAATGTTAATGGTATAATGTTACCAGAGCATAAATATAAAATATTAAGTAGCTAAAAAAAACAGCAACAACAACAACAATAACAGCAATAAAAAACTGTTGTTAAGGTACGGAAATGTTTACAATTTAACATCATACTTAATTTCTTAACTTCTTTTTTTCCCTCTAAGTAAAAAGTGTATAAAAATAATATAAGTAGCTTTCCATCTTTAATACACTGACTCAACATTTTCATTAATTTCACTGCTTTGGAAACGGTAAAAAGCTAAATGTTGAAAAAAAATTTAAATCAGAAATTCAAGTTGAAGCCGTACAAACTCTTATCGAAATTCGGAAGTTCAAATGGTTGTACAAGTATTAAAAATTAAAAAGAAAATAAGTTGTAACTGGTCGAGCTGTTGTCGTCCTTGTAGTAACAATTTGTATTGTGTTGCTTTGTTGTTTTGTTAAGAGAAGAAAATAAGAGAAATCGTTTATTATGTTAAAGGACACGCATAATATTAGAGGTTGTTACGCACTGTTTACCAACGTACGTGACTTGTTCAATTCTGGGAATATTTTGCCCAAAAACAAGAAAATATACACACACACAACATGAACAAAAACAAAGTGCACTTGAAATGTAGAAACATGAAATGTTATTCATTACTTCAGTATATTGTTGTTGTCATTATTATTCATGTTTGTTGGCACTTGACTGTTTGTTTGTTTGTTTGTATGTACTCGTACATGAAAGGAATCAGGAAGAACAGAAGGAAACAATATAATTTCCTTTATATTTGGTTAAAAAATTTAAAATTAAAGGTATTCTAGATCGTAATACACCAAGAGTTAACAAAGTGTTGGCAGTATAAAAACAAAAACAATCAAGTGCTGGGTACTTTATATTATATCACGAACATTGTTTGTAGTAAATGTACATACATATTCATACACAGGTAACTGACACACCTAATTATGTTTGAATATGCCAGACAAATGACAATAAAATATTTTAATAAATATTTTTAAAGCAAACGGTTGAACACCGGCTCATAACGTTAGAATTGAATGATGCTACTACACCTTTTCCTTTTGACAACTCTTGTAAATGGACTTAAAAAACGTCTATTTGAAGATCCCCTTTTTTATGCTAAGAAAAAATACGACCAACAATTAATCTGCTTTTATATGTCAAAAATAAAACACCCAAACAATTATTTATATTTGTCTTTTAAGCTTCAAAATTAAGGCATTCACAAAACAAATGAGGCATAACCTTAACGACATTATGCTCACAACAGCAACTCTTGTCGCAAGTATAAAAAAGTGCCAAGTGTGTACATTTTTGTCATGTCGTGTTGTAAAAAAAAGAAATAATAATACACAACAAGCAGCCCCTGTAGGCTTGCAGAAGGCACAATACAATATAGGAATAAGTACAATAATTCTGTAAATATTATTTGTCACAACAAACCAAAGAAGCTGAAGAAAGTAAAAAAAAAATACAAATGAAAGAATAGGAATAAAACAAACTTTACATGAAATTCGTAAGGCGGATTAACGTGAATGTTACATGCGTTGTACATATAATCTTATTTCGTATGTTGACTTCTAACTAACAAATAACAAATGGTGCCATAAAGTAACCGCACTAACATCAATTGACTTGACAATATGCAAAAATACATACATACATATGTATTTACAAACATATTTGTTTAATTATAACATCACAATATCAAAGATAAAACACCCAAACTATAATTTATTTCAATTGATTATATTAAATTTGAAATAAATTTTACAAATATTTAAAGTTTAAAGTTTAGTGTGTCTTCCTGTTAGAGGAAAGAGAGAGAGAGAGAGAACCTGTCATAAGACAAGTTACGCGATTGGTTTCCAAGCACTAGCGACCGGTTCGAGTTACGGAACTTTATATGAGAGGGACCTGTAACTTTTACATTGCGTTGTCATTGGATAGGGCCAATCGACATAAAAATATACTCAGTAATAGGTTCCAGATCCAAACTTCAGATAATTCTGCTGTGGTGGTTTCTTCAATACTATTTAAATTACCTGAAGGAGACCTCAACCGGTCGCCAAAGAAAGCTGAAATGTGATGCAGCTTACGATCTTAAGTTTTTTATATTTTTCTAGCACCAGTTTCTTAAATATTAAATGCAAAATTTCATTTTTCAAACAAAACATATGTATATTTATTTAAGAACACGACGTAGGTAAGTAGCCTGTTTGGTTTTAAGTTTCTTAAATGATTTTATGTATTTTTTGGTAATTCTAATCTTAAAGTGTCGAAATTTTAGGCATATTTTAGTTTGTAAAATTTTGAGGTTTATTGTCAGATCTAAAAAGTAAGAAAATGTTTTCTTCGAAATATCAAAGCAAAACATAAAGATTTCAAATCATAAGTATCGAAAACTAAAACCAAAAGTGTTTTAACTTTAAAATATGAAATTGTATTTGTAGGATTAAGGATATGACTTTTTCTTTCGTCCTTTATCACTTATAAAAGACTCCCAAATATTTATTTAGGTAAATATTTCATAATACTGTATTTATTTTTGCATGAATTTTTCATCAAGTTTGTTTTAGAATTTTTTTCTCATTTCGTGTTGACACAGTGATAATAATAATGATGATGGTGGCATGGAACTGATGATGATGATGATGCTGTTGGTGTTAGTGTTGCTGCTGACGATTTCTATTCCTCACTTTATTAGCGTAATGACAACCTGCTGCCTCATAAATTAACTTTGTTTTTATTTATGCTAAAAAATTTAAGACGAACAATCATAGAACACTGAATAAAAAATATTTTAATAGTAAACAACGAAGCAAAACGTTTAAGTTCTTCGCTGTTCTTTTTGAGGCGTCAAATTAAAAAGAAAAGAAAAAAGAAGCGACACGAAATATATTTGCATAAATTGTTTTGTATTATTAAGAGTTATTTTCTAAGTTTGTCTTTAAATTTTTAGTGCCTTTTTAATTTTATTGATTAAATTAAACTAAATATATATCATATTTTTGATTTAGAAGTTATACTTTTCTCACATATAGCATTTTCTAAACGTTTCCTTGCATATTTTTTATTTCGCTTCATTATAATTTTTTTTCTGAAAAATATATTTCCTTCCATTACAAATGAGTTACAGTTTAAGGGAGGCAAGAAAAAAAACAAGAAAAAATTAAAACTTTCATCATTTATTATTAACGCTTCACTACATTTCCAAACCACTAAATACGAGTGTAAGAGTAACACAAAAAATGTAGGAGCAAGAAAATAAATGTTGAAAAACATCTACAAACTAATATAACTTTTGTTCGGTATCACATCATCAGTTATTTCTACTACTATTCAGTTTTACAATATAAAACTTGGATTTTTTTTGTTTTTTTTTCATATTTAATGCTGAGCTTTCATAATAAAATACATTGTAGCAAATAATGGAAAATATATTTAAACATTGGAAAGTTGTTGGAAAAACATTTTCAAGAAAAACACATAAAAACGTTCTGAATAGAAGAAACATACTTCTTCTATATAAAATTAATAATCGTTTTAAAATATCATACACTCAGTACAGTAAAGATTTAACTTTATGAACATTCGTATTTTGGAAAAGATATAATAAAAAGATGTTCATCTTAAATCGAATTCTTGCACATGCGAGAAGGAACTACTTATTACTCGTAGTTATAAAAAAAATAATGGTCAGAAAAAGAAAAATATCAGTAATTAGACAAGCCTTTCATTTATTTGAAATCATTAATTCCATTGAAATCTTTAAATCGATAAAAGAAATTTTGTTATTGATTTAACTAACAGGATTTGTGGTATTGTCGGCTAAATTTGGTGCACAAAGTCATTTCGCCTTTAGCCTTAGCCTCCGTTTTTAATTATTTATTCCAGTATTACAATAATTTTATAAGATCGTTATGTTCATGGTGAATAAAACCACAAATGTAGTAAATATAACTTCTTACATACACTATATAATATACAGATATCACTTATTTACTTTAAGGCCGTCCTAAGTCCGCAGACAAAAAAAAATTTTCCAGAAAACGAATTTATACTTTGAAGAAAGAAAAAAAAACGTAACAATATAATTCTCATGAGGAGAAAATGCAAACAAGATGTTATTATGAGATGAAGACCGATGTGGCCACTATCCTGCATTATTAAATGAAAATGTTAGTTTTTATGACGTTTTGATAATCTTAAAGCAAATAAGCGACTTTACTTGCATTTATTGTTTCACATTGTAAATCTAGCCTTAAATATTTTACTGTCGCCGTCTCACGTTTATAAATATTAAATTACAAATCTAATAAAATAACGTTGCTGTTGTTGTTCCTTAGCTTGTTAAATTAAAAAACTTTTTGTCACTCCAAGAAAAAAGAATACTAATAATTTCAAATAATAAAAAACCAAAACTGAAATTCAATCACAAATGTAACAAATCGAATATAATACGTGTTCTTAGTGTTAACATTCGTATTGCTTACATTCATAAATAAATCAATTTCATATTTATTTTTAAATATATAAACATGTATCTGTCTCTATTTTTCTGAAATAACAACACACATCTTTTCTTATCATATTTAAACGAAACTCAAATAATTCTAAAATAACATTAATAAATAGACATGGGTACGCTTTTAAAGGACGACAACTAAAGGAGATTAATATATATTATACCAAATTAATTGAAATTGTTGAAGCAATTAAGAATTAGAATTAAAGCAATTTTTGTAATATATAAATAAGCCAAAAACTAGAACCTGACTGTGAAGGAAATGAGTACTAGTTTTTTTATTATTTTATCCTTGAGTCTGCTGTCCCGTGACTACCATATAATACCCCAACCATAAGAACGAATATATGAACACCTCACTCATTAAAATCGGATAATAAGTTTAGGCCATGTGGTAGATCATCCGCTCTAGTAAACATTATAGACTGCTGAAAACATCCCTTTACGCGTTGCTATCTATAGTCGGTATGTAGTTGCAAATTTTAAAATAATGGCGATATTTCCAAAAAAAATAAAATTCTATGGAACATATAGCCCAGTTAAATAAGACATAATATGGCCAATCGAAGCAAACACTTACCGTAGTTTTGAATATTGGAACAGTTGATCCTTGGTACATATGTTTAAATAAACTACAGAGTCCCTGTTTGGCAGGCGAGATTTTTGCTTTAGTTTTTTGCACATTGATCCGAAACTATATTTTGTAGCAATAATTTCTGCATAAGAGAGTTAAAGCTGGCAAAATGTCCTACACAAATATTTCTAGAAACTTTTTACTTAGCACCAACCTTTTTGGCGTCATAAAGCCAAGAAAAACAAGATAATTTAAAAAAGAATTATTTTTGTAAATTTAAAATTTTCTAATGAATTAATTGTAATATAATAATTCCCAAAAAAACACATGCTGGCAACACTGTTTATTTATTTACAATTGCATTTTAAAACTACAGTTAATCCCCATTCACAAATGACAGTAATTACGACAGTTGCCGTCATGACAGAAAATCCCAATATAAAATTGAGCTTGATAGTGCAATAGTAATGATAAATGTCAGAATTTCTCATAGAAATGAACTGCCATGACAATACTATCACAACAATTAATGTCATGGTGTGAACGGGGCTTTAGAATTTAAAAAAACCAAACAATAGTAGTAAATGGTAAAGAAAAAAAATTAAAAAAATTGATTTATTATGAAGCTCATGTTTAAGCTTTTGATATTGTTGAACTTCTTAATCATATAATTTGTATTTTTTTTATTTTAGTTTTTTTTTTAACAATTTTCTAAATAATATTCTTTTTGTTGACGTAAATATCTCATGGGCTGTTTTGTTCAATGTTTTCACTGATCGATGCGAATTTATTTCATCTTTTACTCAACGTTTCGTCGATAATGTTTGTCGACTTCAGCAGGAGTACGCTTTTATTAAATTCTGTTTAATGAAAAAAATATTTTTTTATACATAAGTATGTATGAATTTTGGAAAAAATGTTTTTCTATAAAATTATTTTTAATATATAAAAGCTTAATTGTCAAAAGTATAAGGTTGTCTCATTATTACTGTTGCTAAAGTGTTTGAAACAAAACCAGTGACCTAAACACGCCTTCAAGTTGTCTTATGCAGGGGTCTATTAGATATGTACTCATAAGTATGCAAGTTATTAAGTGGTATGCGAAAACAATTAGTATGTAGTAACTACTAGCTAAATTAAGTGCCTATTTTACTTTCAATGCAAAAAAGCTTAGTGTTTACAAGAAATGACAAGTCTTAAAGTGACAACCTAGTATAGTATAGTGCTAGAATACTCAGTATATACTTACTTTCGGAATGCGAAAAACATAAAAAAGTAAACGAATAATAAGTATGAATTTTATAATAAGAAGTGTGCCTTAGTACTGTCTTGAAAATTTGTGCATTGGTTTAGCGGTATACTAATCGGCTTCGCGTTCATACATTGCACTTTCTGACTATAAGGGGTCTGTAAAAAATAAGAATTCTCTTATTTTGTAATTGTTTGCCGATGTTACGTCAACCTTACATGAAAAAATTTCCACTTGTCTATTAGCTGTCGACAGAAATTTACTGCTATTAACGGTTTCTTACAATTTTCTTAGACAATAGTAAGAAGCTGTCAATAGTAATCAATTACACAGGCACAAAAAAGTGGGCCGTACATTTGGATGTACGAGACAAACGGGCCAAATATATAGGCTTCTTTTTTATTTTTGTGTGCCGGTGTTATTATAGGTAACAAGTAGGAATATGCTAATTTTTGGAGTCGGTTTGGGTTGACATCGCTAATTAGTTACAGAATAAGGGGAAAGATAAGGTTCTTTACATATTGCGTACAGTTTGCGTAATAACAAATAAAGAGTGCTACCAATTTTAAAAAACCACCAAAGGTCTTTTACAACTGTAAATGTTACTGATGCCAGAATCTGGAAAAATTCATCGTATATAAATTTAATGGCAGAGTAGACCAAATGCGTTATTAGGTGATGAAGGATCGCACTATTCCTGATAAAAGTTTTTAATAATCCTTCATCAAGGAGAAAAATCAAGTTCAACAAACTTATTTCAATATAACTCTTAGTAATTAGGCGGCTGTGGTGACACCTTAATGTATAAATTAAGAGTTAACATAGTTCCTGTATAAATAAATACTTCCTTCTGAAATGCTATAAATTTTCTGAACAAAAAGTTGTATATAAAAATTATTCGCCCATATTTTGAATGTCAATGTCGGCGTCAACACAATACAAAAGTCGACATCGCGTCAACATGCCGTCATCATCACCCCAATGCTAAATCGGCATTAATTTAAATCGTGAAGAAAGCCAGGGGCCAAGTGTCTCCAAGTCACCACTTTTGTCGTCAAGTTTGATGAGTTTTTGGTGACGTTGTCAATGAATCGTCTACACTTTTTATTTTAGCTTTAATGATCTCATTTTGGTGTGTTGAAAATATATGCGGCTGAACGGAAAATTAAAAATTTTCGTAAAAAATCAAATTTATTTGTCTTAGCTGGTAAAAAGTTTCATATGTGTTGACTAGAATCATTACAACGCACTAGTGAATCTCTGGTACCAGTGCCTCCATATGGTCCTATAAGAAGCATCTGGTCTATAGTAAGTCAACAGTTCCGATGTCAGTAGTGGAATCTCAATGACAAGCACATGTTAAAATGTCTATAGCACAGAAAATTGCCTGGGTACAATTAGTCAGTAGTACTGGTGACAATGTCAATCAGTACAATTTTCCTATCGACATTTCCTGCAGGGAAGTGTTGTGTTGACGTTGTGTTATTATCGATAATATAAATGCAACATATATCATCTTTATAAAATTTGGCGTTTGTTTACTTTTAAAATTTGTGGAAAAATGTATTTGAATTTAGAATTAAGTGATAATTCTAGTGATGAAGAAAAGAAAGAAAATCTTAAACGTAAGAGGAAAGTTATGAGACAAAGAGCGGACATTTATAATTTAACAGATGTCAAGGAAGTGATTAAAAATAAAAATAATTGTTTTTAACTTGCGACAAGTGCAAAACGAAATATTGTACATATATACATACATATATGGTTAATTACAGATTTGTGAACTATTTTCGATTAAGCAAAACAGCATTTAAGTTTGTTTTGGAAAAATAGAGCCTTCAGTGAAGAATGGAGTAAGGTCTACATTTATTTCCAACACAATAAAGCTGGCAACAACACTACGTTTCCTGGCACAAGGATCTTACCAATTAAGTGTTGGAAACGAAAGGCGAAAGGATTGAAAACTTGTTTACGCCTCCTCCTGTTGCATTAGCTTCTGCTTTATTGTGCATTAATTTCCTTTTCACCTTGCATTTGAAGTCTCTCCAAACCTTCTGCCATCCATCGCTATCTCGAATTGGCGGTCCAATAGAATTTAATTTAACAGCTATTCTTCCTTAAAATTATTTGGAGTTGTGCCTCTATGGAATCTTTTTGCTAGGCTTGGTTTGTTTTCCAGTTGTTTAATAAGTTCCTCAAATTGATTCGTTGTTGTTATTTTGATTTTTTTTTCTCCATCTTTTTTCCTTTTTCTGTTACAAAATTTAATTTGTCGTTGCTAAAAAGTTTACCGACAAAAACAGAGTCATTTTAACACAATGTTGACGTCACATAGCTTTTAATAATGCCAATGGGCTGTCAATTTTACGGAATGTATGGCAATATTGATACCGGCAATGCCGTTATTGCACCGTCGAAATCACATGTACCGACACTGACATTCACAATATGGACGATTATTTAAATTTCAGTTTTACGTTTTGTTTATTTTTCGTTGCAATATAAAAAATTAATTAATTTGGCAGCTAAGACTAAAACTGAATAATTCGGAGTCATAGATAAATACCATGGCGAATTCATAACAGGTGGTGTTATCAGCAGTTGATTGCTCAAGGAACTGCAAACCATAGATTATACGTAGATAGTCGACTGGGCTCTCTTCACACCTATTGGTATTTTGTTATCCAACACACTGAGAGAGGCAACTCAACACTCATCAGAGAGCGTAATTTTTGCACTTTAAAATGCACTAAAATGTATTTTTTTGCACACGATTTTATATTATTAAATTTTTTATTTGCTATATAACAAATTTTATGTTTTTTCTTGCTGTAATTTTAAAATATTTGTTTAATTTTGTTGACATTTGTGTGTTGAAATTTATCAAAGTTTTCAACCGTTTTTTCATTCAACAGTATTGCATTTTTGATACTATTTGAAATAATATTTTTAGTGTCAAATATAAAAAATGCAAAAAAATGTTTAGCGAATTAAAAATTTTTGAGCTCAATTGAATTAAAAATGATTCTAGATTCATATTTGCATTAATTAATGCAAAATTAATTGTATATAACAACTAAAAATTCGTGTTTAAAAAATATAAATTTTGGTAAATACTTTTTGTACAACTAAGTATGGTTTTGTAGCTGTGGGGAATATTTTATTTTAAGCCAATACTAAAACAAAATGTTCTACTAAAACATTCCTAGACTTAGGTTTTTGACAGCAGACTTAAGTTTTTGAAGTTTTAGTTGACTATCTACGTATAATCTATGCTACAAACTTTCCTTATAAATTTTTTTATTTAAAAAATTGAAAAAATTTCAACATAAACTTGTTTTGACAATTGCTTGAACAAAAAGTTGCTTTGTTGTATCAATTCGCCGATGACTATACCTTATTGATCTACCTTGATAAATACGTAGATTTCCAACTCTCGCCCTGCCTATAAAAAATTTACAACTTTCTTACACCTGCCTAATAGGCAATTCACACTACCGTGTTTATGGAAATTTTAAGTGATTACGAGCTAAACACGTTAATTTTAGATGTTTTCCCATATAATCAATTGTCAAAAAATTTACGTGTTTCAAAATTAAACTCATTCAAAAACCAGTAAAAGGCAGGGTTCCAAGTACTTCTTGGTGTATGTTCAGTCGATTTTTTTATTTTAGTGCTTATTGAACACGGTTTGTAATGGCGGCAAAATATGTAAAGAAAGTCGAAATTAAAAAAGGTTTAGCATTTCTATAACAACAAGCAGCGTATTCTGAAAATTATGATTTGTGTTGGCTTAAAAATATCAAGAACCTCGTTTTTTGTTCAAGTTTTCAATGCAAATGGAAAAATGTACATACACATTTAAAATTCTAATTAATAACTTCGCAAAATTATTAATATTTCGGACGCCAAAACATTTTTTTTTGCCGGTTTGCTACCACCTTTTATGAATTCGTCATGCTGGAAACAGAAAGTTTATAAAATTGTAGTCTGAACAACTTTGTTTAGTTTCTTAAAATATTTGCCGAAACACGTTAAACTATAGCAGTGTGAATATAGTATTAGTCCCAATGTATGTCACTGGTAGATCAATATTATGTAAAATTTTATTACCTAGCTTTGACTTACCATTGATGTAAAACCTAGGTCATGTGTTTACTGGGAAATGATTCTAAATTCATATTTTCATTAATTAATGTAGAATTAATTGCATATAATAACTAAAAATTAATGTTTAAAAAATTTTAATTTTGTAAAATACTTTTTGTACAACTTAGTATGGTTTGGTGCTGTGGGGAGATTTTTATTTAAACCAATACTAATAGAAAATGTTCTACTAATACATTCTTAGACTTAGGTTTTTGTGACAACCGACTTAGGTTTTTGACAACTATTTGCCACCAGTCTGGCTTCTATATTTTCTATGTTCGGAGTCTAGTAGCTATGAATTTTGAAGTACTTTCTTTCGCTTACTGAGTTCAAGTGCGCACTAGAATTTCGAAGGCACTACACTCATCTGAAAGTACCTGAGTAGCTAGTATATACTATTCTTTTCGCATATCACCTATTTTTTATATAGGAACGTTAAGGCGGCTCAAAGGAAGCTCCTGGAATTTTTAATTGAAATGAGCTTTAGCTTCTTTTACAAACTTCTGACTTTTAGATCATTGTAAGGTGGAGAAAAACTATATTTCGAAAATAAATACAAATGAAAACTTCAATAAACTTAATTAATTGAAGAACATTTATTGAATTCACAACCGTTGTAAGGTACAATATTGTATTAAATACAACTATAAAGCTTGTAAACAGTCTGCTGTAAGTTCACGTTGCAATGCATCAAAACGTCAAACATTTCTAAAAATGAAAACTTGAAAAGAAATTGCAATTTTCGATTGAAAATTAGTTGTACTTACTTGAATCCGAAATTCTTTTAGATATCCATTCGTTTTTTATATAAAAAGCGTGATATTTTAACATTTAATTTTTCTTGGCACTCAGAGATGGATAGTTAAATTTTTGGTTCTTGAAAGTATTTTCGTTTTCATTTCTTTTTTCAGATAATTTTAAGTTCTTTGTAGGACAAAAAATTTAATATAATCTTTTCGATGAGTTAAATCAGTAAATAAAAAACTTTATGTAAAAATATTTCAAGAAAAGCCTATCGTATTAAGCTATGTATGTAGAGACGATTGTCAGATCTTACAATATTGTAAGTAAAATGTGTTAACAATTTCTTGCAATCGGTTGAACTGAAAATTTTTGTCTGACAACGTTGGCAGAAAAAGCATTGTTAGTCGATTTTAATACTACCTGCTGACAAAAAATTGTCAGACATCTCACAATCGTGTGAACACATAACGTTGCCATTGTCATATTATTGTCAGCCATTTTTTAATTGTGAGATGTGAGAAGTTTCTGCATCTGACAATAGTGTCATTATATTGGCAGCACTCCATAAATCTTTTTTTAGGGAAGAAGGAAAATGAAAGAAACTGTGCAGCTAAAATAGTTAAAATTGCTTCTTTATGTCTAATACTACATTATAATTTCACTTTTTAAAAATAACACAATCACAGATAATAAATAATTGTTAATTTCTTCTTAAATGATCTCAGTCTGGCAGCGCCAAACAGATCTGATAATTTTTGTATCTAACAATCGTGTGAACTGCCAATTTTTTTACTGACAATATTGTAAGATAAATTTATTGTCAGGCAATTGTCTGCCAATAAACTGTAAGCTTTTCTAGCAACTTTGATACAACCATGTAAACTAACAATATAGCTTGTGCTGACAATTTTTTATTGTCAGTACATTGTCAGCTCATTGGCAGATCTGACAACCGTCTGTACAGGGAATTAGAAAAAATCTTCAGCCGGCATGAGGTTAATAGTGGTATGGCAATGCACGCGGCATGCGGCAGCGGGCGGCGTGAGCACTACGAGTTTAAAAAACGATAGTTGACTCAAAAAATATTCAAACAAAATGTTGGGCATATCATAATTAGTTGCATTGGACAATACTGTGAGAAGCTGCCACGCGGCAAAGTTGAATTTTATTCAACTTTTTTTTTCTTTGCATCTTGAAATGACATTGCCATATGAAATTCAACTTTTTTGACAAATACAACATAAAAAATTTATTTCATTTGAGTAACAAACAATTTTTTTTAAAACATAATTTAATTTTTCTTTGCTTGTGATTGTGGTATTTAATAAATTTTTATAAGTTCAGATTGATTTGTGAATTTTTTTCGATATTTGTGTCGCATTCATTTGCCGCGTAAATTTGCCTAGGAATAACATTTTAGGCGGATATCGGTTTTTAAAAAACTCAAAAAAGAAAACTCCAAAAAAATGCCAAATGAAAATTCGCCAAAATGAAAGAAGCGCTTAAAAAAGCACCAAAAGTAAATAAATCGCTAAGACGAAAGATATCACCAAAACTAAAAAGATCGCAAAAAAACTAAAAAAAACGCAAGACCCGAAAAAATCACCAAAACGTTAAATAAACACCAAAAATTAAAAAAATCGCTATAACTAAAAATATCGCCAAAAAAGAAAAAATCGCGAAAAGAAAAAAAAATAATAAAAACGAAAAAAGCGCCAAAACAAAAAAAGCTCCAAATTTAAAAAAAGATCGTTAAAAATCGAAAAAATTGCCAAAACAAAAACGGGTTAAAGCTAAAAAAATGCTTAAACTGAAAAAATCACCTAAAACAAAAAAAATCCCCAAAACTTAAATAAATAGTTAGAACTAAAAATATCGTCAAAGACGAAAAAAATCTTTAAAACAAAAAAAGGCTAAAATAAAAATTCCCCCAAATAAAAAAATCGGCAAAAAACAAAAAAAAATCTTGAAAAAATCACAAATGAAAAAAGAGCCAAAACTACAAAAATCTCCAAAAAAAAACGAAAAGAAACCATAAATAAAAAACTAAAATTAAACGAAAAAGCAATATGAAAAAAATTTCCTAAATGAAGAAAAGTGCGAAAACGAACGGAACCCTTCGTGTGCGAGCCAAAGTCGAACTTTATTGAATTTATTTTTCAATTGTAGTAAGGTGGATAGTAAATATGCACTCTGATTTGCAAATAATTGTAGCCAAAAGTTGTTGAGTAGCAGAAAGAAAAAAAGTTTGTCAAGGAATATTTGTTAAATTCACAAGATCTTGTATTATTTGTGTGTGGAGACAGTGGTGTTAAACGTGACGATTTTTCGTCATTTTTTAGATCAAATTTACTAAAACAAACGATTGACGATTTTTTGTTCAGTACACCATATACTTTGACGATTTGTTGAGTTCACT
Source organism: Panzeria rudis (assembly GCA_956483635.1). Classification (NCBI taxonomy): domain Eukaryota; kingdom Metazoa; phylum Arthropoda; class Insecta; order Diptera; family Tachinidae; genus Panzeria; species Panzeria rudis. The sequence continues at coordinate 312,070 of OY101450.1, read as the reverse complement.
ACTTGTTTCTTAATATTTCATATAAAACGCTAGATCTGATAAAAATATATACATATTTTTTGGAGTTGATATATGCACATTAAACCGACTCGACTTGTATGAAGATGAAAAACGTGTTTTTGTTACCCCTCTCAAATTAAAGACCGGTCTTTTTAATGAGGATTCCTAAAACATTTAAGGGGTCTAGCAACAACCGCCCTTGAGCTGGACCGTGTCTAAAAAAGGTCCACTTTTTTAGTTTTTTTTGTGATATTTTCGTATTTTCTCCCAAGACAACATATAAAAATCTACATCGTTTGAAAGATATTTTCAAGCTGCATCCAATGGTGCATTAAACTTTACCATTCATACCATCAGCAATGCGGTATTCCATTAAAAACATGATTTTTAAGCGTTTTTATTGCAGGTGCTACTTGTATTAAAATAAACTGTACTTTTTTTGTTGAAGTTAATTTTTCTCTTGTTCCTTGGAATATAAGTCATGTCCAATTCTTTCTGAATTAAACGTTACAAACCTTAGCCTAATAAGTAATTTGGATTCACAACCAAATACGTTCGAAATAATCATATTAATAAACAATTAGCTACTGACTTGAGCTTTTCTCATTTTTACATATTCATATATACTTAAGTATAAAATCCAACCAAAAAAGGTTATCTTAAATAGAACAAAAAATCAGAAAAATGGGAATAAAGAAAAATAAACCAATGGTAACGCTGGGAAATTGCATTTTAATATAAACGAAAGTGATTTAATTCTCGTATTCAATTTTCACGAAAAAGTTGTATGCATATATGAAAAATGTAAACACATTCTATAAACTTCTATCAAAATCTGAAGATTATATTAAAATAAAACAATAAAATTAGAAAGTAATGTTTGTTGGGCAAAAAATGTACTGAAATGTGTCTGTATCTATACGGGTATATTGGCATTAAACTTCTGTTTCTTAACTTTGCTGTTTTGTGTTTAAGCTTTTATTTTTTTTTAATAAAACAGCTATATTGTTATTTTCTATAGAAATTATTGTTTTATTTTTATAAAACAGTGTTGGTTTTTTATAAAACAGTTGATTTGTAGTGTGACGATTTTTTGACGAAATTTTTTGAAAATCATGACGATTTCGACGATTTTATTTCCCAAATTTGACGATTTTTGGGAAAAAATTCCTAACAGCACTGTGTGGAAACTACGAAATACCACTCTTACAATTGATTGTGAATTGAACAATTGATTAAAGCGTTGGTAAGATTAAATGGTAAGATTAAATAATAAACTGTGAACTAGTTAGAAATGTTTTAGAGTGGCCGATTGAATTTGTACAGATAATATAAGATTTGGTGTATTCTCAAAAATCTTTCAATTCCCCCATACGTGTATATGTATGTGTGTATGCATGTATATGTGAATGCATGTAAGTATGTACGCACGTGTGGTGTATGTGAACGGTAAGTGTTTGTTTAGTTATCGAAATGTTTGTTTGATAGAAAATTGAATTGTCACTATTGTTGGTACGAGTGCAATAATAAAAAGTTTCTTTATCAATGTACAATATGTGGACTTTGCTTAAAAACTGTTTGTCATTTGTTGGTCGCTGTTTTTTTTTTTACTTTTTTTTTTGCTACTCTCTCGTGATCTGTTTACATTCACAAGAGTATGGCAGAGCAAAGGAAAGCTCAAACAAACTAGTTATTCCTGCACCGCAGCTATTTTTATGTCAAGTTTGTGTGCATATGCATCTGTAGAAAGGTATGTACCCGGTTGGCCACGTTTTTCAGACATTTTGTAAGACCGATGAATGACAATGTTAAAGCGCCGATGACCTAGCTCAAACAGATCATTGAGGACATTTTCGAAGAAATGGCCACTAATCTCATACATGATAACAACAGCGACACTGTTACCCATCTCTCCATTAATGACCATGTAAATGATAACATCCTCAGAAATTTCCCCAATACATTTTTTTACACGTGTTCTACAATAATAATTTGAGGAATTTGTCGCTCAGAGAGTATTTAATACAATACGTTTTTATACACATTGTAACAGAACTTTTCAGCAGCTCAATTTCATTCTTTGAGTACAGTTTCTGTTAGATTGTCTTAAAGGAAACTGTAATCGACAAATATCGTGCATGAGAAATGTCGAAGTTTCCTTAAGTAGTCGTTGACGAAAAAGTTCACTACAGCGAGTTGGCCATGCACGATATTTGTCGATTACATACACAGAAAAAAGTGAATGTAAAATCAACATAACGCAATTGTGTTTTGAAATCATATTAAATTTACAAGAAATAATTTGTCGTTTAAGTGTGTTAGTGTTTATTTGCTTTGTTCATTGCTACTGTTCACTGTTGTGCTTAGTTGTGTGAGTTGTTGTTGTTTTTCTTACATGTGTCGGCTATGTAAACGACAAAAAACGAACTACTATAATTACCAAAAGTTACTGCTACTGGTTTAAAATTACCGCTGTTTCATATTAATTTCAAATGAAAAATTATTAATCTAACCTTAAATCTCTTTGATTTAAAAATTTTCACTGTTAAAACAACTTTGTTATAAACGTTACGTTTTATTTTAAATAAACATGACTATAACTTTAATTTCAAATAAGTTTTATGTTAAATAATCATTTAAATCACGTTGAATTAAAACGAAATTCGTTTTACATACGATGGGTATTTATTTAGTGTATAGCTAAAGTAAAGTTTGAAGCTGTTGTGGCTACAGTGGTTAGCGCGCGGACTATCATGCAAGTGGCACGAGTTCGAATCTTGGCTGGGGCAGCCAACTACAACACAAAGTTTTCTGATACCTACATATGCTAATACACATCACGTAAATAAAATAATTAGCAAAATAGCTACATTAAAGTCATGTTGTTTCAGCTTGATATAACTATAATTCAAATCCCTACCGAAAAATGGTAAATTAACCTGGTTTTCGACGATTTTACATTGACATTTTTCTGTGCGCAATTTCTTTTAAGACAATCTAACAGAACCCGTACTCAAAGAATGGGTAAAAGAAAAACTACTCAACTACAAACTGGTCATGCCAACTAGTTTGTATATATTGTCCGCAAGTTAATCTTGCAACGTTCAATTTAAAATCTTTGTATAATTTCGTTACAAAAAAAAAACACTCGTATACAAACAGCAAATGAACTTCTTGTGGACATTGTCGCTCAGTCTGTCTCCAGTTTGAATAATTTTGAAACATTCCTGCTTGCTAAAATTGAGCGAAGTTGAGCTGATGAAATGTTACAATGTCTATTAAAACTTCTTGTATTAAATACTCTCTGAGCGACAAATTCCACAAATTTTTTATTGTAGAATACGTGTAAAAAAGAGACAAACAAAAAAGTGTAATGGGAACATTTCTGAGGATGTTGTCATTTACATGGTCATTAATGACAATATGGGTGATAGTGTCGCTGTTGTTTTCATATATGATCTTAGCGGTCATTTATTCGAAAATGTCGTCACTGATCTGTTTCAGCTGTCACCAAGAGGTCATCGACGCTTTAACGTTGTCATGCATCGTTCTTGAAAGATGTGCGAAAGACATGGCCAACCGGGATAATATGCATACATTGTGTTTTGAATTAGTTTATTTAGTGTTTAATATTATTTCACCACATGAAATGAAAACGTGTATACCTGCCACAATACACACAAACTGTGTTTATTGCTACAGTAGATGCATTTCCATCCCCTGAGTGTATTGAAGGGACTTTTGGCATCGTGTAGTATGTGACTATTAGTATTTTCAAAACACTTTAGTTCACAGTGAACAGCAATTGTTGAAATGTGAGTGGAATTTTTATACCACGTATTAGTATGAAGATTAAAATCAATGAATTTATTTTTTATTCGTTCCTCTTCTCTTATGCTTCTGATTACCTTTTTTATTACCAATGAACATGACTTGTGTATATGTGCATGTTTCCTTCTATGTGTTTATTGCTCAATTAGATATATATCTTTTATTACAGCTTTTTCAGCTGGTCGTTTGACTTTTGCAGGGCAAAGTTATGGATTTTCTATAATATTTACTATCTATCTATTACGATAATTTATAAACGATTTAAATGTTAAGAGATATTCTTTGAACTCGCGCTAGTTACTTAATCAAAATTTACATGAAAATTTTCAATTTTTACTTCCAACTATTGTAAAGGGTGATTTTCTTAAGCCCGATAGCACTTACAAAAGGGTTAACAGTCAATCATGCTGTCATACTTCCCTCGCTTTTTGGCATTTATGATCAGTATACTCTGACAAATAATAATGAATAGATTAAAGCTTCAACAATACTACCAAATTATCCACATTTATTTTAAAAATCAGTTATCAATTCGCGCAACTTATGGACGATGTTTTATTCAAAATTGTGTTAAGCTATGAGGCTAATTGTTGTCTAAACGGGTTTGTTAATAAACAAAATCGCCGCATATGGAGTAGTCACGTGCACAGATACATCCGTTTACATCAGTTTCTGTGTGTTAATTCTTATGAGTACATATTGATAAGTAATGTAGTGTTTCTGGTATTAGGTGGTATTGTTATTGGCTGAAGTATAGTATATATGAGTGGATACAGAGTGGCTGAGAGAAACACATTTGTTTTCCTATGTTTCGCCCAAACAGATATTAACAGATACTGATGTCGTACAATAAGTACTTATTGTATAAACAGGCAAATTTGTCATGCAAAACGAAGTTTGTTCGCAATTGGTCGGCTATTTAAAACGAACATCAAAATAGAGAACAAAAACAGCAATAACAAAGCACATCACTGTGCTGTACCTATCAGCAATTATTAACTCTTATTGTAAGCTAGCAATGAATTTGCACATGAAGTGTATGTGAATGTGTTATATATGTATGAAACATACGCACACACATTATCAGTTGTACTAACAATTATTTTAAAATATCTGTGGTACAACAGATATTTTAAAATAAAAATCATGTAAATTTTTTATCCATTGCAAAATACTATGTTACTCTTATTGTGTAGTACGCGTAGAATATGTGCGTGGAATAAAATCATACAATATCACCCTGCAGACAAAGTAACTGGTATGTAGTTGGAACTATACTAGTTGCTTTTTGATTCAGACTAGTTGCCTATAAATTCTTTTTCATATATCGAACTATCGATTTTAATATTAGGTTGTCATAGGAGACCAACTAGTTCATTTGTATACTGTTATATCCCAGTTGGAATCCTAGTTATAGTAAACTAGTGCGCTTACTAGGGCATTTATTAAGAGTTTTGTAACTCTTAAAAAATCTATGGCTCAACCGGGGTACGAGCACACATTCATCATACTTTAAGGCAAGTACTCTACCCACTGAGCCACATTCTACTTATTTTTTTAATAGCTAAAAATATGTTTTATATAAAATCGTATACCTAAAAATCTTGTCCCTTTTTGTTCTAAAAGAATGCAACGTTTGGTGCGGTTTTTCGCTAGTTACTTCATTCGACTTTATTTCTTAAAAAATAAAGCCGGCGCTCACGTTACGATCAATGGAAATCGTTACCGCACCATGATAAATGATTTTTTTCTTGGAAAATATGGATGACATAGATCTGGTCGAGATATCGTTTTCACAGGATAGTGCTACGTGCTTCACAGCGACTGCAACCATCGACTTATTGAAATCAAACCAAAATTATATTAGAATGTGCTTCTTTAACAGCCACCGTGGCCATATGCCTGAAAAATGTTAATGCCATGAATTAATCTTTCGAATAAAAATAATTTTTGGATTGTAATTACTCACCTTGAAAGTTTGTGCTTAAGAAGGTTTGAAACTTTTCAAAAGTTTGGTTGAAGTCTACTGATGATTTGGTAAAGCTCCAATGAAATGGATATAGACATGCTTAACCCGCAACAAATAAATCTTTTTATCTATATTTTCTTAAAATTTTTATGTTATAAACAGTTTTGTGTCGAGTACTAATAAGAAAAAAAAGTATAAATGTTTTTCAGCACTACATTTATTTGGCATCTGCAGTATCCTTAATCTTACGAAATTTTCAATTCCTTCGTTTGCCTGCTTTTTTGGGCAATAACTTTTTTTGAGAGTAAATTTTTTAGTTTAGTCAGTAATTTTTTTGTTGCGCAAATCTTACTCAGATAATTCGGTTACAATATTTATAAAAATATTGTAAATTAAATGGCATTTAAAAACCTGTTTGCTTTAAAAAGTCTGAAAGATGATTTTACATTACGAATGCTTAACGTGAACAGAAGTTTTTCCAAAAAGCGGGACAAGAACGGGATTTAATAAAATTTATTGTAGAAAGCGGGATAATTTAATATCTATCACTCCATTTCTATGATAATATGAGTATAGCATTGATGTCTTTTAAATATATGCAACTATATCGTTACTTGAAATGCAAAACCACGTGATTAATAAATAATTCAAAACCGCATTGTCATATAATTACTGCACATTGCATCGAGGTGCATGGCCGTACAAATTTTCAAACCTTTATCATAAAAACCAACCAAATTAAAAACGAAAAAAGAAACTTAACCTCAGGAACTCGAAGTGCATACATACATATTTTATTTAATTTTCTCTCCTATAAAACTTAAAAAAGGAGATACGTGATTTTGCATATCAGGTAACGATGTGTTCTTACGAAATTCATAAAAACTTAAAAACGTGAATTTTCAGACGTTTTCTTTAAATCGTCATTTATAATTTCTCCGTTGCGATGAAACAAAAATCTACTGATGAGTTGGCATTAGCATCCAACGAAATGCAGGCATATTGATGAACTAACTAACTAATCCACAACTAATAAATTTAAGTATTTTTAAAATATGAAACAAAAATGTTGTAAATTGCTTTAAGGTCAAAGAACACATGAAACATAAACTCGTTTAGGCCCAATAAAAATAAAAAAGAAGTGTAAGCCAGTAAGTGAAAAAGTCCGCTATTATCTTTACGATAAAATTGTTTAAATTCAGTTTATAGTTAAATGAATATTTTCGATCAAAAGCAATTTCGTATGAAAAAATTCTGTCTTGTAACTTTGGTATTGTTTGTCGGATCTAAGCATCTTATGTTTTATATATTCGGCACAAAATTAGTTTAGCGTTTGGCTTTCAAGACTTTTTCTTATTTTTTTTTTTCATCTTAATGTAGAAATTCTTAAGCTGAAGTTATGAATTTTAGTCGAACTGCACGAGTTTGAGTCCAAAGATTTTTGATTATTCTGGCAGATCGCTGAAATTCATTTTTGGAAAGATCAAACATTTTGAATGTTATGTGCCTTACTTGACTTAAATTATTTTCTACCTACAATTTTTATAAAAATTAATTTTGTGCCATGAAAAAAACAATCACAGCTTTTGTACTAAAAGAGATAAAGTTGCAACATATAATTTTAAAAAAATTTTGTAGTGAAAACTTTTCAGGATATGGAAGGATATATTTTTAAAAGGACATTTTTTAAATATTTTTGTTCAGGGGAACTGAAGTAAATATTTTTATAAAATTCTACAGAGCCTTCCCTTTGTGAATCCATTAGGCTAAGGTTCGTAACGTTATATTCAGAAAGAATTGGTCATGATTAATATTCCAAGGAACAAGGGACAAATTAACATCAACTTAATTTTTCAACCTACACAGCAGAACAGAGTAGCGCCACTTTCGGAAGCCGCTACACCTCCATCGTCAGTGCTCACGTGAATTTACTTATCAACCCTTGTCAGGTGGCTCTGTTAAATGGTATTTTAATTTGGTACTGAGCTCGCTAAAAAATATTAGATACTAGTATTAAAAAAAAAATTATGTAAAAAAAGCATTCTTGAAAAATGTTAAGTCCTTTAAAAAGGACGAAAGACGAGAAAATAAAAAACGTAGTACGCAGTTTGACTATATTTTGTCTCTAGATTAATAGATATATAGTGGTGTCACGCAGTGTTATATGACTACGGATACCATTAAAACAAATGAATTACAGTGAAAATAAAATATTCATAAGCTGATACGTAAATGAATTGAAATTGAAGTAGCATTATTTTTAGTGGAGATTTTCGAGGAAAATTCGAAAATTTGCTTTATCTAAAAATGAATTGTAATGGTTTGAAATTATTTGTATCTTTAAAGTAACTGAAATAATTTTTTTACTTATTCAATTTTATTGCTATTGGTTTTTAAGTTATTAAAAATATAATATGTAAATTTATTTTCGTTTCCAAGCTTTATTTATTAATGATATAGAGAGATATTTGCTCAATTCCCACTCTATCGTTAATGATAAATATTTAACTTTTTCTCATATTTTTTTAATTGACAATACCAATTATCCCCAGTCACGCCACCCAGCTACCAGCCGGCCTTCATACGCCATTATTTTTAAGGCTAACCAGGCCATAGCGCTAAACATACCAAACAGTCAGTTCTCATATGCTAATGCTTTGAAGTCTAACCAGCCTTCAGCTCAAAAACGGTCCCTCGCCAACGAAAACACTGGTTTCAATTTTGATCGAATTGAGGCTTCAATGGAAAACTTAATGCAAACAGTAAAATATTTTACAACCCACATGACTTGCATGATGCAGGAAGTGTTGAAAGTGCACTCTACATTATTGCAGAGTGCATTAAATAAACCATGAACTTAAAAATCTGTTTCTGGAAAGCATAAAAACGAACTCGAATATTTCATGAAACGAATTTGTCAGCTAGAAGCTTTTTTTTAAATCAACGGATATACTCTCTACGATACAAAGGACCCCCAAGGTAGAGCTTGTGGTGGCTCGGCTATACTAATAAAATCGCGATTAAAACACTACTTAATGAGTGATCATTGTGAAGACCATCTTCAAGCAACTAACATCTGCTTTGAAGCTGTTCATCAAAACCTGGCGATTTCATCAGTTTACTCTCCTCCCAGGTACTCTATTACAGAAAATCAATATAGTAAATTTTTTAATTCACTAGGCCCACGTTTTTTGGCCGCCGGTGGCTACAAGGCTAAGCACACGTTCTGGGGATCACGTCTCATCACACTAAAGGGACGCGTTTTGTTTGACACGATTTCTAAAATGCGTTTAAATGTTATATCAAGCGCGCAGCCAACTTACTGGCCAACAGATCGCCCAAAAATTCCTGATGTTATTGATATTGGAGTGGTAAAGGGTGTGCCCAGCGAAATGATCCAAGTTGAAGCATCTTTATATGTGCCTTCAGATCACTCACCAACTATTGTCACTATATATTCACATACAACTTCTTCACCCACTTGTGATTTAACGATGACAAGCACTCGTATTAATTGGTTGAAATACAAAAAATATTTGACTACTCATTGCATAGAAAATATTCCATTAAAAACTCCTGCTGACATAGATAATTCTATTAGAATGTTTAAGGCAAACCTTAAGCAAGCTGCTCTGAATGCTGCTACTACAAATATTCAGGTGAGATATAATAAAATTTATTTAGCAGCAGTAGAGAATGGCAACACTGTAGATCCCCTCAGCTAAAATCTAGGTTGAAGGAATGTACTAAACAGCTTAAGAGGCTACTAGAATATCAAAAAACCGCTTCTCTTCAAAAATGTATGAATGGGATCGCCGCAACATTTCAAACAGACTATTAGCTATGTGGTATATAAGCCTCCATTGCGAGCTTCGAATGGAGACTTGCAGTATTTACTACAAATACGTCTGATACTATAGTTGAGCTGCCACCAGTCGTCTCTATACCAGATGTTACCTTGAGGCTCAATATTTGTGAGATTGAACACTATATTGCGGGCTTAAACTCGAAAAAAGCTCCAGGAGCAGATAAAATAAGCAATTAAATGTTCTTAGAGCTATCCTTTACTGCAAAAAGCATAATTTTATTTATTTTCAACGGAATTTGCGCCTCAAATACTATCCCGCAGAATGGAAAATTTCGCTGATTACCATGATACCTAAGACAGGCAAAGATAATGCGAAGATGGAATCCTATAGGCCTATAAGCCTATTGTCGAACATGTTAAAGCTATTCGAAAAGCTACTTATGACTAAGCTAAGACCCAAATGAACAGTACTGGATGTATTCCAGACCACCAATTCGGTTTTAGGAGACAACATAGCACGATTGAGCAAACACATAGACTCGAGAATGTGGTTAGAAAAACGTTCAAGAAAAAGGAATATTGATCTGCGCTCTTCATCGATGATTCTCAGGCATTTGATAAAGTATGGCACGAAGGCTTAATACATAGACTAAAGCAAAATCTACCCGCAAACACCCTTAAACTTTTAGAAAGCTACTTAACTGAGGGAACATTTGTTGTTAAGGAAGGTAATTTTCTAAGCCCTCCGCAACCGATTGAAGCCGGAGTTCCTCAAGGCAGCATCGTCGGTCCTGTATTATATCTGATATATGCCTCTGACTTGCCGGTAAGCAGTAACATACACATATCAACATTTGCTGATACAGCTTTTCTAAGTGATCACAAGAGTCATCAAGAAGCTTCCTGCAAACTGCAAGAGTATACACCCGAGTTGGAACAATGGCTAAAATAATGGCGGATAAAAATTAACGACCAAAAATATCTACACATTAATTTTACATTATGCAGAGAAACCTGCCCACCTATACAAATAAATAACCAAATTATATCTCAACACACTGAAGTAAAATATCTCGGTGTTCATCTTGATCGTCGTCTAACATGGAAGTCCCACGTTAATGCAAAGGTGACCCAAATGAAATTAAAAGCATTTCAAATGAATTGACTTATTGTAAGGAACTCTACTGCAAGCCTAGATTGTAATCTTCTTCTATACAACTCCATTCTAAGCCGAACACGAGAGACGTTGACAACCAAATACCCAACCGCTGAAAAAAATAATTTTGTCTGGTATTGGGTGGACCTAAAATTAAAAATTTTTGGAGTTAAGATTTGATTACTTCAATTTGATTAGTTCAATTTTATTGAAGATACAATAAATAAATATAACCGTTAAAAAAATATATTTTTTAATTGATTTTTTTAGTATAGTATAATGAAAATAAAAGATTATTGCATGTTTGGAAAGAAAGTCAAAACATAGTATCTTTATTGTTCAACAACATTCCTTAATATTCTCGGATCTTTATGATTTTTTTCCCAAAACAAAATGCTATAATTAAACTGCACAACAATATGGCAACTTTTGTTTGATGATTGACTTTTATCACGTGATTTTTACTAATTTGACATCGCTGATTTCAAATATATTCTTAGTTTTTTTTTTTTGTAGCAGCTCTTGTTTATGAGATGTAGCTTTACGAAAAACTCGCTGTGTTAGTGTGTTAAATTGCTTGTAATTAAGAAAATGTTAAGTTTCCTATTGGATCATTCAGAATAGCTCTCTGCCTTCATGTTTAGTAAGAAAATCTTATACATAAGAGAAAGTTTTTTAATTATAATAATCAAATAAATTAGAATTATCTCCAAATTTATAGTGTTTTATTATAAAAAACATCTGTGTCATATTTTTTTAACTAAAGCTGATACAGAAATTTCATTCACGAAATTGAAATCTTCATCAAAAATTGGACTAATATCAGTAACATACAACCCAATCATCAGAAATCCTGTTGTGCAGTGTTATTGTTTTCGGAAAATTATTCAGCCTTATAACAAATATCGTTGGCATTTGAAAAAAGTTCCAACGTCGTCTTATTGAATCTGAGTACTATTTTGTACACATAACGGCCCTTTTCACAAAGTCGATTAAAAGTTAACGTGGACTTTAACGGCAAGTTGTGTATGCTGAACTTGCCGTTAATGCTCACGTTAACGGTTAATCATACATTGTGAAAAGGGCCGTAAGTCACTTACGACAACCATAATAGCGATTGTACAAATGCAACTAGTTTTCGTTTATATGACGTTGGTGTTCCAAGATGTTGATTCAAATTTCAATAAATAACATTTTAAGAAAAATTTATTTATGATTTTAGTACAGTATTTATTCCAAATTTTGCACGACTTTTTGTGCTTATAAGCGAGAAATTCATTTATAAAAACTCCCTTATATGCATCGGCAGTGCTTATAAAACAATAGCTTATATGTTTCAGCGGTGCTTGTATAAAACTAAATAAAAATGAGTAAATAAAACCCCGAATTTTATTTTCAAAATAATTGATTAATATTTTCACAAGTTTTGCCACAGCAGCCTGATATGAGCTTTCTTGATTAAATGAAGCAGCTGGTTTTACACAGCCATGTAAAATTAAAGTAAATTGAGATTACACTTTTTGTTTGCGGTTGAAAAATTGCACGAAGGCTTAATACATAGACTAAAGCAAAATCTACCCGCAAACACCCTTAAACTTTTAGAAAGCTACTTAACTGAGGGAACATTTGTTGTTAAGGCAAACACCCTTAAACTTTTAGAAAGCTACTTAACTGAGGGAACATTTGTTGTTAAGGAAGGTAATTTTCTAAGCCCTCCGCAACCGATTGAAGCCGGAGTTCCTCAAGGCAGCATCGTCGGTCCTGTATTATATCTGATATATGCCTCTGACTTGCCGGTAAGCAGTAACATACACATATCAACATTTGCTGATACAGCTTTTCTAAGTGATCACAAGAGTCATCAAGAAGCTTCCTGCAAACTGCAAGAGTATACACCCGAGTTGGAACAATGGCTAAAATAATGGCGGATAAAAATTAACGAGCAAAAATATTTACACATTAATTTTACATTATGCAGAGAAACCTGCCCACCTATACAAATAAATAACCAAATTATATCTCAACACACTGAAGTAAAATATCTCGGTGTTCATCTTGATCGTCGTCTAACATGGAAGTCCCACGTTAATGCAAAGGTGACCCAAATGAAATTAAAAGCATTTCAAATGAATTGACTTATTGTAAGGAACTCTACTGCAAGCCTAGATTGTAATCTTCTTCTATACAACTCCATTCTAAGCCGAACACGAGAGACGTTGACAACCAAATACCCAACCGCTGAAAAAAATAATTTTGTCTGGTATTGGGTGGACCTAAAATTAAAAATTTTTGGAGTTAAGACTTGATTACTTCAATTTGATTAGTTCAATTTTATTGAAGATACAATAAATAAATATAACCGTTAAAAAATATATTTTTTAATTGATTTTTTTAGTATAGTATAATGAAAATAAAAGATTATTGCATATTTGGAAAGAAAGTCAAAACATAGTAATATTATTGTTCAACAACATTCCTTAATATTCTCGGATCTTTATGATTTTTTGCCAAAAAAAAAATGCTATAATTAACTGCACAACAATATGGCAACTTTTGTTTGATGATTGACTTTTATCACGTGATTTTTACTAATTTGATTTCATATATATCCTTAGTTTTTTTTTGTAGCAGCTCTTGTTTACGAGATGTAGCTTTACGAAAAACTCGCTGTGTTAGTGTGTTAAATTGCTTGTAATTAAGAAAATGTTAAGTTTCCTATTGGATCATTCAGAATAGCTCTCTGCCTTCATCTTTAGTAAGAAAATCTTATACATAAGAGAAAGTTTTTTAATTATAATAATCAAATAAATTAGAATTATCTCCAAATTTATAGTGTTTTATTATAAAAAACACCTGTGTCATATTTTTTTAACTAAGGCTGATACAGAAATTGAAATCTTCATCAAAAATTGTACTAATATCATGTAATAATGTTATTGTTTTCGGAAAATTATTCAGCCTTATAACAAATATCGTTGGCATTTGTAAAAGTTCCAACGTCGTCTTATTGAATCTGAGTACTATTTTGTACACATAACGGCCCTTTTCACAAAGTCGATTAAAAGTTAACGTGGACTTTAACGGCAAGTTGTGTATGCTGAACTTGCCGTTAATGCTCACGTTAACGGTTAATCATACATTGTGAAAAGGGCCGTAAGTCACTTACGACAACCATAATAGCGATTGTACAAATGCAACTAGTTTTCGTTTATATGACGTTGGTGTTCCAAGATGTTGACTCAAATTTCAATAAATAACATTTTAAGAAAAATTTATTTCAAATGATTTTAGTACAGTATTTATCGCTTAAATGCATTCCAAATTTTGCACGACTTTTTGTGCTTATAAGCGAGAAATGCATTTATGCATCGGCAATGCTTATAAAAAAATAGCTTATATGCTTTAGCGGTGCTTGTATAAAACTAAATAAAAATGAGTAAATAAAACCCCGAATTTTATTTTCAAAATAATTGATTAATATTTTCACAAGTCTTGCCACAGCAGCCTGATATTAGCTTTCTTGATTAAATGAAGCAGCTGGTTTTACACAGAAATGTAAAATTAAAGTAAATTGAGATTGAACTTTTTGTTTGCGGTTGAAAAATTGCTCCACCAATTTTTTAAAGATGTACATAATATGTACGGTGCATATATGAGCATTTTTTTAATACACTTTAAAATGATTTATATTTCTTTACGGTGCATAAAAGCGGGAAATGCATATAAGAGAAATGCAAATACGAAAAATGACTACGGTTTTTTAAATACAAATAGAAAATTGCTCATGTTGGGATGCATAAAACCTTTAATGCAAATAACCGACGTGCATATAAGCTATAAATACTGTACATTTTTTCTTTCAGCTACAAATATTTAGAGATTATCGTTAAAATTTCTAGCATTTTCTTGAAATTGTTGGTAATTTTACAAAATAATATGTCTATTTTTCAGCGACTTTAAAGTCTCATTCAGAGAATTTTTGATGAGAATGTTATCATCACTGGTTGCCAAATACACATTTTTAAAGCACGAAATTTCAAGGAAAAGCCGCCCCGTGATTACGAGATTGATTCTAAATTCTATGGTATGAAAAACTCATTTGTTGTATTAACGTTTCAAATGAAATGCCAAAATTGATGATTTTGCTTTCATTCATTCACTGAAACTTAATTTATTTTTGTTTTATTTCATAGCGGAATTGTAAATTTATTGGCATCTTTTGGGTGAGAAAGTTTATTTTTGAGTGGACGTATTGTAAATATTTTACTTGCCAGCATTTTACTTTTAATCCCACCTTAACGGAAAGAATGTAGAAAAAATCTACTTGTCTTAGTTCTGACATTTGTATATTAAAACTTAGATTAAAAAGTTATAGGTTTTATTTATTTTTTTATTTTTATGTCCTTATGAAATATTGCCAACGCAACTACTGACGCAGAAACTAAAACAATAAAAAAGGAATGATTTTGCTTTTACTTTTTAGATTTGAAGAGCAGTTAAATAAAAACTTAAATGAAAAACTTACACAAAAACTTGTAACATAAGACCCACATATCGACACATGACATTTAAGTGGTAATAGAAGTTGTTGCTCTTGTTATTATACTTAAAATATACGAGTGTGTATGTTCTTTAGGGTATTCCGACAAAGAATTCTCTAAGACCTTGGAAGAAAATGCAAGCACCTAATAACTAAACAAAATCCTCGAATCCCAGCAAAAAAAAATGGTACTAGTTCCAACGGTTTACCATTTTCATTGCATACCGATCACTACAGGTACTGAATTTGATAATCTAAGGCTATTGTTCATGTCACAAGTTGTTCTTTTTAAGCGCATTCCATTCAGCTCTTTGGGTCACTTCCGTCCTATGACAACCACGTGTTAAATTCATTGATGTTTCACCAGAAATAGAACTACTTTAAGGGAGTTCATCAATGCTGTAACTAATGATTTGTATGTTCATTTTTGCTGGGATATGTTCGCTATATTATTTAATCCGAAATAGATTTTTTTGACCTTAAGTTCAGGGTGTTGTTGACCTCTTTGGAAGTGCCTTTTTCACTGAATTAATATACACTGCTGGCTTTTGGAGTATGATAAATTAACTATTTCGGCATGGTCATACGTGAAACCATTTAGTATTCAAAGAACTGATGCGAAAATATCATAGAATAATCTTGCCTTATTATTTCTGCCATCTAGATCTAAGTCAGAGCATCCATCTGTATCAACACAGGTAAAGATTCATTACATATTTGTAAACTTTGTTCTTCTCTATGTGTGTTTAATTCTATTAATTAAGCTAATACTTACCATTAAAAGATTATAGTTACACAACATTTTTGAAAATCTTTAAATAAGAGAATTATTCCATGTTGAACACTCTGATATATTACCGTTTGTACCTTCTGGATATTTGAGTGTGATAATCTCTATTTGTGTATGTGGGTGAGTATGTGTAAAAGTTTTTTAATTGCTGCTAGAAAAGATTTATGTTGCAGAAGAATGTCACAGAAAATAAAGAGGAATTTTTAACAGATACGTCAAAGAGATAAACACCAAACATTTAAAACATACATTACAAACAAATACACGCTTACGCATCATACATGAATATACCCTGAAGAAAGCCAGGGGCCAAGTGTCTCCAATTCCCCACTTTTGTTGCCATACCTAGTAAAAAGTTTTATATGTGTTGACTAGAATCATTAAAATGCACTAGTGAATCTCTGGCGTCAATGTCTCAATAGTGAATCAGTACAGTTTTACTATCAACATTTCCTTCAGGGTATATATATATATATATATATATATATATATATATATATATATATATATATATATATATATATATATATATATATATATATATATATATATATATATATATATATATATATATATATATATATATATATATATATATATATATATATATATATATATATATATATATATATATATATATATATATATATATATATATATATATATATATATATATATATATATATATATATATATATCTGTTTACCTATACATATACAAACATTCATATGTATGTATGCTTATAGCATATAAATAAGTGTATGAGCTTATAGATATAAAAATATAAGTAACAACGGTGTAAAATGACATGGGATGAAACTAATAATAGAAAGATTCACAAGAAAAAGAAAACAAACTAATAAAAACATTTCTACGACAGGTAATTTTACAAACGTAAAAAGTAAAATAAATTTTTAATTTAAAAAATGGTACGAAGATTTGAAATAAGAAATACATTCTTATAACAAATAAAAAGAATTATACAAGGGGCCTATCATTACACTCCATCCATCCTGGATTAGAGTTTTGTAAGACGTCGCTTTTTTCGTATTCCGTTTTAATTTTCTGTTGTAATTTTAAAACAATTTATTAATAAAATATCTCTGAGCATTAAATTCAATGAGCTTTGTGGGAAACTGTCTCGTGTAATAATACCCATAAAATAAAACATCATTATATTTATTTAATCCAGTTGAAATCAACTAAATCAAGCGACAAATCAAATTAGAAATAAAAATGAAATAAAATCAGTACGCACGATTAAATACAACAATGTCATATATTATGATAATTTCCTTAGAATACCAACAATATTAAACAAACACACTGGAGAAACCAAATATATATCTACGTAGAAGCCCGGTCGGCCAACTTCGTGAAAGACAATTTGCCTTGGACGATATTTGTCGATTCTAGTTTCTGTAAGACAATCTAACAGAAACCGTACTCTTCGTATACCAGCAAATGAACTTCTTGTGGACATTTTCACTCAGTCTTTCACCACTTTCAATCATTTTGATACATATTTGCTTGCTAAAATTGAGCATAATTGAGTTGATGATAAGTTCTGTTACAATGTATATTAAATCTTCTTGTATTAAATAATCTCTGAGCGATAAATTCCTCAAATTATTATTGTAGAACACATATAAAAAAGAAACAAACGAAAAAATGTAATGGGAACATTTCTGAGGATGTTGTCATTTACATGGTCATTAATGAAAAGATGGGTGACAGTGTCGCTGTTGTTGTCATGTATGAACTTAGCGGCCATTTGTTCGAAAATTTCCTCAATGATCTGTTTGAGCTGTGAACAACAGGTAATCGACGCTTTAACATTGTCATGCATCGGTCTTGCAAGATGTCTGAAAGACATGTCCAACCGGGAAGTCATATGTATATATGTATGTGCCTATGCATACATATGTATATGAGTGTATGCATGTACTCAATTGTATGGTAGTGTGTAGGATCTTTACCCATTTTCTATTATGCGAGCCATACACGCTGCGACCCTTTTTGGTACAACTTCAATAGTACTTATCGAGATTGCAAGGTTTGTGTGCTCGTTGTATTAACTTGTGTTTTGGTTGAACGAAAGATCAAAAAGTTTTGATTTCTTTGCATGTTTTGCAATGCGGTGGCAATATAATTGGGTATGTCGCACAACCATAATCTCTTTTATGTATACTGTCGCATTGATCACATACCAAAAAACATTGTGTGCGTGTTTTATTTGACATCTGTACTTAAAACAAGTAAAGTTGTGCAACGATATTGTAAGCAAAACTATTTTTTGTGGACAAAACACCCCACATGATTGCCGACCAATTTGTACAATCGGTCGCAACGCATATGGCTTGCTTTATAGCGAAAATGTTGTCTAAAAAATTCAACATTTTTGTTCTGAACTAATGGGAAAATTGTTTGCAACCGACAAAATTGTCAACTGAATTCGGGAATTGTATTAAGGAAAATAATAATGAATACTACCTTACTCCCATTTATGCACCCACCCGTAAATACTCTCTCACCACCTTTTATTGGGTTATTATTGTCGTGTATTAAAATAAAGCATATGCCGCATTAAATAAATAAATACTGTAAAAATGAAAAATTAAAGAAAATACCCAGCAAAAATTTACGATATATTCTCAATTGAACAACTTCCAACGCTCATTATTTTGTAGGCTTAAGGGGCCAATAAACTCGTATACATGAATGACATACATGAAAACTGATAGACATTGTCGTTTGTCAGATTTTCACCTCACACTGTTCATGGAAACTGACAAACATTTATTTATAATTTTTTCAAAAAATTTTCAATTTACAAATACATTTAAAATATATAAAAGTGCGATAAAACCAATTGTGATCTCAAATTTGAATCGAAGAATTTAAATAATTTAAAAAAATATGTCGTTACAATTTGGTATTTTTCCGATCTGAGCAAATTTTTGCAAGATATTGATATTTCCCCACAAGAAACCAATCGGGTTCCAAAAATGTTGACGCTAGTTTTGGGATTCTAGTTAGATCCCAATTAGATGCATGAAAATTTCTAGTCGGCATATTTTATATGTATGTAATTGTAATTTTATTGTATATAATCCCCAAGTTTTTAGTCCAACAGTTCCTCATTTCTGATATTACTGTTTGTTTGTTTTAAAGTTTTAAAGTATCATTATCATAACATTTGCTAGAACTACATTTCATTAAATTTTTCGATTGTATTAAAGATGACACGGTATTTATATGAAGACCATTCCTTATATTGGTTTTAATCATACTTAAAAATCTTTCCATACATGCTGAGGAGTGTTGAATAGAAATAATTCTTTGAACCATTCAGTATAAATTCGTATATAAACGTTCGAATGGTTTGAAGTAGCTAAATAGATGAATTTCGAGCTCAAGGGACTAAAATATATTAGAAAGTACCACAGGACCATCAAACATTCAAAAGTGGCGCAAATGGCCTAATTGTGCCACATTTTACATCACTAGTACAGATATTGGTGGCATGCAATAATTTGCAAGAAGATAACGTCGCGGGCATTATTTCCACTTCAAAAGGGAAATAATGTCCATAGGAATGTCGAATAGTGGCTTCGCAGAGTAAATTTTTTCTGCCTAGTCAAAAATCTAAACTCTGCGAAACCATTATTCGACATACCCAGAGAAGAAAACAATTAATCCCTCCAAAGCCCTGCTATGCAGTAAATCTTCACTCTGCAGTACTATTTCCATGAACTTTATTTGCATTTTTGTTGTCAATATTTCCTTTTCATCGTGGAAATAACGTCCATGGAGACTATTTGATTGGACGATTTTACATGCCATAAATATAGTTGGGTTCCTTATTGGCACGGCAGTCGATTTAACAATGCCACCTTGGCCTTTCATCCGTCCGAATACAAAATGTTGGGCACCAATACACCAAGACATATTTTGTGGTTCCTATTAGGAAGAAATCAGCAAAATCGCATAAAAAGCTTAAAGATTCGCAAAAGCGACTATTCTCGTCCTGGTATTTTTCTATGAAGTGCAAATTAGCCAACAATCACTACAAAGTTGAAATTGCGCAAAAAAGCCTCAAAACTACATAATTGAGGAAAATTTTAAAGAAATTGTGGAAAAATACGTTATAATAAATTTAAAAACGTATAAGAAAATATTTTTATATGTGGAAAAATTTCAATATTTTCGATGGCAAAACAGACTTTGTTTTTGTAAATATGCATACTAAAACTTAAAAAGCCAAAATATGCAGGACAGCAGCCAAATATGCCAAAAAATGCCCTAAATATGCGACTAAGTGTAAAATATTCAAAAACATGATGTAAAGGAAAAAATATGCACTAACATATCGGTGCGAAAATTCTGAAAACATCTGAAACGTATAAATATCTTATTTGTGCCTACATACATCGCACAGGAAAAAACATGTAATTGCATATTTGCGATTTCCATATACATATCTACGCATATACATATATATCTATAATCAGCTATGTTTCAGAGAGACAATAAAAAATTTTTTAAGTAAAAAGAAAAGTACTTATTTTTTTGGTGTAAACATCCAAAATGTAATGGCTCTGTTGTGGGAAATCAAGAACAAAAATAAGTACTTTTTCTAGTAGAATTGAAATGAGCTTTTAAAACTTTTTTTCTAATTATTTTTTTTGTGATTTGGTAATTGCATTTTTGTTGGGTATCCCTCCCAAAAACGAGACTTAAGACAATAATTTCCTTTTTATACATATATCAACATACGTATGTACCCTACCAGCAAACTAGTAATTAACTTTTTTAGGCTAACTAAAAGCTAACTACAATGTAATCCAGAACTGATTCTAAATCAATTCATCACAATGGAATTTGGTGAGAGCTAACAATTTTACTCTCTCAGATACTTTGAAACTCATTTTGAGTCTGTATTAACTTTTTGCTGTCATTATTTTAGATGGTCAGCACGTTGACTATAAAATGTGTGATACATAGTTCGAACCCCAGCATCATTTTTTTGCATACTAACTACCAGTTGACTTAAATAATGTCACCTTTAACTTAGTTGGAAAGTAATTTAGAGTCGGTCACCTGACTGCGAAATATTTAGCTTAAAGTACGTTAAAAGAGAACTCATTTGCTTATAGGGCTTAATCAGACGCACATACATTTGTATATACACAAAAGAGCCACAACGACATTGTGGATTCACGCATTATTTAATACGCGAAAATCATGTTTGTGTGAAGCATTGTATACTTTCCACGACAAACATATTTATTTGTATGCACTACTTACATGTTGAATATATGTATGAATGTATATACTTGCAACATACATTATTTTATGCGAATTATGTGTTGTCCCAGCAAACACGCAGATCTTAAATTGAGCATGACTTGAAACGAATCTCTTGCTCCAACTCTGTTGTTTGAGATTACTTTACATATACATACATACATAATTTAAAAAACCTAGACTTTTCAATACAATGGGAAATTTTTTCTAATACTTGCTTTATTGCAACGTAGTCATATCTCAAAAAAAAAACTTTCCAAAACGCGTTTAAAGTTTTAAAAATGTTAGCAAGAATATGGGCAGTATTAGCTTTTTAGTGATTATAACTTCGGTTTAGATTAAGATTTGTTTCTGAAAACTGTTTCACATATAAAGAAGGTAGTAAGGGGCACTTTTTCTTCAGCAACTTAAAAATGTTGGCTTTTGAGACATGACTACGTTGCGATAAAGGAGCGATATGTACATATGGAACCTTTGCTGCAATAGAGTCATAGCTGAAAAACGTGACTTTTGAGTTAATAACGCAGAATTAATCGTCATATCGTTCTTCATATTGTGAGAAAACTTCATACTCTTCAGAGAAGAATAGCATATTTTAACCAGGGACCGTGAATAACAGTTATCGAATTCAAAAAATTATTTTACAACAGCTATTTTGTGAATTTAAAATAAAAATCCATCTAAGACAGTTATGCTTCAACGTAAAAATAAAAGGTCGGATGAAAATCTTTAAAAGGGAATTTCATTTTGCCGTCATAAAATGAAACTGTTTTGAGGAGTTTTATTTTTCATGTCAATATAAAACTCATTTTATATAAATTGACATTATCCGTACTTAAATTAATTTGCAAAAATTGTACAGGTATTACTGTGGAAAGAGCATTCTCTGCACTTAAATTGATACTAACCGACCTGCGTTAAAATTTTTTGTGAAAAATTAAAAAAAATCTTTGTTCGTTAAATTAATTAAATAAATTACTATACATAATATAACAGATAGACTCAATAAAAACAAAAAAAAAACAGTAAAGAAGCAAATAAACAAAATGAGTTTTATTTTAGTCGGAAAAAACATAAGTACTCATAAAATGAGTTTTATTTTCGGACGGGAAAAGTAAAACGCCAAAAATGAGTTTATTTTATGACGGCAAAATAAAACTCTCTTTTTGAGAGTTTCATCTGATCTTTTATTTTTCCGTTGAAAAATAACTTTTAACTGTGGAGATGAGATCGTTTTTTAAAGACCCCCATAGAATCTGAAAGAGCACGTCAATACGAATCTATTGGTATATGTCAGTATAGGTCTCCGTTGACTCTAACATAGAAAGTTTTTGAATTAAAATTTTTTGGATTAATGTTACTTACGGTCCCTGTCTTTTACCATTCATTTGATAATACATTAAAAACTTTAAACTGGGGGTAAATTACGGCATTCGATATCGATCGAAATTTTTGTACAATTTATATAGAAACTACGATCGATATCAAATGCCGTAATTTGACTCCTGGTTTTCTGTAAAACATTTTTTTTAATTATGACTCTATTGCATGTATATATATGTGCATATTTATATCATGAATTTATTTGCAAATGTTGTGCAGATAGCAAATTATAGGCCGGCATAAGACGTCCGTAAGACGTGCTTAAAATTTTTCGTTCTTTCAGACACTTTCATGGCAGTAATGTTGCGACCAAACTGTATTTAATACGGTAATGTCAGCGGTAAATTCATTCCAGGTAGGGATGCAAACGATACATCGATGTTTAAAAAACATCGATGTTTAAAAAACATCGATGTATCGTTCATAAACATCGATGTTAATATCGATGTTTTTATGAACGATACATCGTTGTCAACACTAAAAAATATCGACATCTCTTACTTAATCCGTTCGCGCTTGTTTCGTTTATTTAAATTTTTTTACAAAAAATTTTTACCATATATAAATTTTTTAAAGTTAAAAATAAAAGAAAGTTTAATTATATATAAGACTTCTTCCATATAAAACCAACGAAAAAATTATGATTTTGGGACCGAACCCTCCGAATCGAACCAAACTCGATATGGTAGTTAAGTCTTGTATAACTAACATTTCACAAAAAAAAAATAAAAAAATAGAGGTATATTTCCAGTGGTTCACATATTATGATGCATTTAATGTGTGAAAAATTACAAAGTTTGCTTGAAACTGCTTTCATATAACTGATTATAACTTTTTTTTAAATATCTAAGCTAGACGAATGATTCATGTCTTGTTGCACAGGTATTATAATATCACTTTAACGGCTATAAAAATGAAAAAATGTATCACAATTATAGAAGTTGATTTTTGACAGTACACGATTCATGATGCTGTAACTAAAAAAATTTTAGTTTTAAAATTAAAAAAAATAAATATATATATATATATATATATATATATATATATATATATATATATATATATATATATATATATATATATATATATATATATATATATATATATATATATATATATATATATATATATATATATATATATATATATATATATATATATATATATATATATATATATATATATATATATATATATTTATGCTTAACCCCTCCACTATGTCGTCACCAAATCTCTATAAAAGTAGAAAAATGTATTAAATTTTTTTTTATATTAAGAACATATTTTTATTGATTTTTTTAAACAAAATACTTAAGGCCAGAAAACTACATTAACAGGCTGATGTGATTACAAAATCTTCCTTGTAGTATATATTTTCAACTTCAGATAGTTCATCGTCGGAGTAAATTTTTAACCTTATGATATTTTTTTGCCTCCACGTATTGTTTTTATTCCATTAAAATGATTATACAGAAATTGTTCTTCGTTTTGTGGTGTTCTTCAGATAAGAACTCGAAGTTACAGCTTAGTAAATTTTTGGTAGCACCACTCGTATAATTGTGGTGGGTTGGTTATTTGATTTTCTAAGGGACGCTGTAAATTAGCACGTCTTGCTTCTCTTTTCACTTTGCCGCCAAGACCATCACTGGGGCCTTTCCCGCGTCTGGTGGCAAAAAATGCCGCAACCAAAATCTTCCTCATGGCATAAATTTACAAAACTCGTTTTTTTAATCGAGCAGCTGAGCCATCGGAAAACCATGTTATATTTTTGGGGGTTCTTCCAAACATGTTTTTTAAAAACAAAATGTGACGGTGACAATTTGAACATTTATTTAAAAAGTAGAATGAAGATGGAGCAACACAAACTATTTTATCTAAGTAATATTTGTATGAGTCTAGCTTGAAATCGTTTAAGTTTTCGGTTAGTTTTTTTTAATTTATGCCATGAATCATCAGTTTCACATTTTGATGTTTAGTGCAAAGACATATTTATGTACTCCATTAGCGTTACCATTAGCATAACGTTTCGTGAGCGTAGCTCACAATATTTATGAAATCTTATCTTACAGTTTTCATGGTGTTCCTTGAAAACCCTATAAGCTTCAAGCAAACTTAAAAGTGAAAGTTTTTTGTTTTTCTAACCTTAATACCATTTTCTTTTACAAACGCGTAGTAATTTTGACCAGATACAACTCTAGTTACATCACCACTTTCATATTAAGCTTTAGCTTAATCTATAGCTTCTAATGTTAAAGCCATACGCGGTTTTCCGTTAGAATAAATTAAAATACCATTTTTTTTACTAAGGATTTCGCCTTTCGAGCTACAAAATTTTAAACATTAAACGTGTCTTCGATTTGCTGCGTGGTCCATCTTTACGGTAATGATGTCAGTATTTGAAACTTTTATGTTTTCTTTTCAGTTGTGTTGAAGTTTTCTTTAAACTGTGCTAATATTTCCGAATCAGCAGGGAAAAAAAGAAATGTATGGCTCAAGAACAGTTTGGTTTTAATTGATGTTGAGATGCTTCTAAATAATTTTTCTCTGTTTCTTTTATTCACCAATCTTTTTAGATATATTAGAGTTTTTTGCAGATAAGGAAGGGTCTAATTTAATTTTGATATCCCAACATCTTTAATGGAAGAGGCATCTTCATCATCACTAAATGTATTTTCAATAATAATCTATTTGTCCAAAATGTTATTATGTAGTATGTATTTCTTCAGATTTTTTAAGTTTTGAAAGGTGAATCCTGCAAGAAGTACAAATGCTATAGGCAGTCGAAATACTTTTCGTCGTTGCTCTGGCTATGTGTTTTTACTGTGTTTTCAGGAGAGCGAGAAAACCGACTTATATGGTAGCCTTGCGATATTTTTTAGAGTCAAGCGCTTTATTGTAGCAATTTTCGCACTACTATACAAGTATTTTGTAAAAACAATAGATATAATTGCACATTGGGGAGCTATAATAAAATTATTCGAAAAACCACATAGCTAATTTCTTCTGAAGCATTTTTAATAAAATTATTTTTTGATTTAGATTATTTCTTAACACATAGCTGCTTTGGTTTATAGAATATAAGAAATATTTTAAATTTCATCAGAAATAAAGTTCTTTTTTGAATTTAACTCCTTTGTAGGAAAATTCTATATTTGGCTTTCACATAGCTACTTTTGTTAACTTCTAAGCCCATCAAGATATCCATAAACGCTTTGGTGGGTAGATGTATGACCAACAAATTTTAAGAACAGTGTAATAAAAATTTTTTGAAAATTCTCACATAGCTGAATTTGTCAGAGCAACGACGTTTTACCATATATAAGCTTCAACATCTAGGGGTGTAGTCTTCTAAGATTTTTATTGAAATTCTTATGGACCCACCTATTTAAATGAATTGCAGCAGTAAACAATTGATGACATTTTTCCAACGGTTTTTATACTAAAATTTAAGCCAATACCAAAGATTGTTTGCACTAATAAAGACGAATGACGTTTTCGAAAAATGCAGTATAAATGGAAATAAATTGTAATTTCATAAACACAAAAAACATATTAACATGCTATTTTTATGTCATTCTAGTTATAACATCAGCCTGCTAACTAGGGTTGCCAGATTCAAATTTATTTTAGCTTGACATTTGATTAAAATCAGCTTGATTTTCAAAAAAGAATTTGACCTACTAAAATATTTATTTAATGTAAAGTTAACTTAACAGTCTAAATAAAGAGTATTACAAACATAACATAAATATCACAAAGGGACCATTATTATTGGACCCAAGTGGGCTGGAACCCTTTCGTTATAATTTTCACCAGCGACCTGATAACCTAACATAACATAAATAATATAAGAACCTATTAAAAGACAGGTCGCTTGACTGGTTCCCAAGGTCTAGCAACCGGTTCGAGTTCCGGAACTTTATATTAAAATTACCGCGATCTTTTACATTATGTTGTCATTGGAGGAGGTCAATTGACTTAATTATGACACTCGGTGACAGGTTCTACTTTAAAAAATATTTTTGGTTTGAAAAAGATCTGCTTGTACAGTGGCGGTATTTTGCTAACATTTTTTATCTAGATTTGTGATATGGTGTCTCTTCGCCGCTCACTACTTTTTGTACCATTCCCATTTTCAACAGTCATAGGACAAATACGTTCAAAACGATTGATGCAATATTTACCGCAGGGTGATTATTGAGAAATTATTAGCAAGTTCCTATGCGCATTTCGCTGGAGCTAACGCAGAACATTAGGGAACTTCTACCCAAAGATCTCATAGAAATTTAAAATAATATGAAAGTCAAAGCATGAGCTCCATAATCAGTTATGTTTTTTTATTTTCTTACTTTACCATTTACAGGCTTGAATATTTGGCTCGGAACTTTTAACTGACACACTCGGGCATGTTCTGAAAACCACTTCGTTTTGAAATCAACAAGTTTCAGGAAAGAATTGAACCGAAAAGCTTACTTATTGCAGCTTTTCAGTAAATTTTTATTTGTCAGATGTTTCAGATATATCATCTGAACTAAGCTACGAATGCACTAAATTGTCCGATTAAAATAACACTGTTTTTCGTTTTTGAAATATTGCGATTTCAAAAAGAAATGGTTTTCAGAACATGGGCGACTATTTCTTTTACATTTCTTTTAGAAACTCAATAGAAATGAGGTATATTTTTTTGTTTTGCGGTGGAAATATCCCATTTTCCTCCCCCTGTATCTGCGCCTGACCATTTACTACATTGGCTGGCTTTATTCCCCTCTAAGTCTAGTTGTAAGAAGTCAATCAAAATGGATGTAGAAACAACAAGATCCACATATTGATCCCGCAAACAAAAATTGGTAATGTCAATAAAACTACATTTGAATAATTTATGAGTTTACCAGGTAATATTGATGCCACAGCTGTTTGCTCTTTTTTTATTTGTAGCTGTCAATTTTGTATCAAAATACACAAGTTATATTGTGTATGTGTGTTAATAATTTGACATTTTCAAGGAACTGCGACTACCTGCTAATTAAATCTACTTTGATTTATGAGCATATTTTTTATAAAATTTTTGAATTTATTTCTTTTTATCTGTCAATAAAAATATATTCTATTATACTCGTATTCAGAAAAATTAATACATTTTTTATTTTGCTTAAAAGTTTTATTTATAACTCAGAAACGTATAAGAGGACCATATAGAGATTTGGTGACGACAAAAGATATATTATATTTTTTATATATTAGATAGATGTATTAAACATTTTAAAAATACCATTTTTTTAGTTACAGCATCATGAATCGCGGGTTGTGAAAAATCAACTTCTATAATTGTGATAACTTTTTTTTTATAGGCTTTAAAGCACTATTATAATACTTTTACAACAAGGCATGAATTATTCGTCTAGCTTATATATTAATAAAATTTATAATCAGTTGTATGAACGCAGTTTCAAGCAAATTTTGTAAAGCTTCAAACATTGAACCCATCATAATTTGTGAACGACTGGAAATATTCGTACAAACTGGAAGAAAGATAAAAACAAGATTTCGCGAGCACATGAGAGACTACAACAAGAAACTGAGAGAACCAGGAATAACACCAGAATCGAATTTCTCAAACCATATATTCGACAACAAATGCACACTAGGACATATTCGAAAAACAGTTAAGCTCATACATTCACAACATAAAGGACGGCGACTGAACGTATTAGAGAACATGGAAATATACAAGCAAAAAATATTTTACGGAAGAATAATATATGAAAAAATAAACACTGCTTCAGAAGTAATATTTGAACCGTTTAAATATTTTTACCCAAAAGAGAACAATAGTCCAGGCAACGTAGTAAAAAATGAACAAGACAAAAGGATTACCCAGAAACATACAATTACAGATTATTACCTACATAGGGATAAGACAACTGATAACTAATAGAGATTTTAAACAAAATATTAAATACAAACATAATAGTAAGACGAAAGTAAGAGAAACAGGTAGCAGGTAGAGACATACAAAAGCATATAGAGGCGAGAGAGAAATAGAAGCCGAATACAAAGGGATCAAAGAAGAAAGTTAGGTATACAAACGAATTATAAAAGAAACAACGGACAACAGAAAAACGATTTAGTATTCAATAGAACACTGAAGATGGCACATAGCCGAAATCGGTCTGTTTACAAATCAAATTTGACGTGGGATGACGGAAAATCGTTCCAAGTGGAAATATTCCTCTAATTTGTTGGTGGAATGCTAGTTGTTCAAGACTTAGCTACTATACCAAGTTTGGTTCAATTCGGAGGGGGTCGGGGCCAATCAGTCGTTGGTTTTATATAGAACAATTCATAGGGCAAATAAAAAAGATGATTATTGATGTTTGCACAAGGTGGAATTCGTGCTTTTACATGCTGCAACGCGCAGTGGTTCCCATTGAAAATAAGGTAATAAATCTGTACCTTTGAAATTTGCGACCGGATTACAAAATGATGTATGTAAAATCATAGAGGAGGACCGAAGTTTTAATATTATGCGATTTCAATGAATTTGGAAATGTTGTAAAGTTTATTTAGAGACAAAGAGTATACATTTTGTTTCATTATTATCCCTAATATTTTTAAGTTTCAAAAATATGTTTTACTTAGCGTCTTCACGAGCCCTTGATTTCTCTTGACAAAAGTCAAAGTCGATATTAAAAAATAGCACTAACATTTTTTTGATGTTTTTATATATGAATTTTGGCAAATGTTAGAACAAAATTATGTCTCGTGAAGACGGTGTGTTATGATTTTAAACAAAAATTTTAATAATATTTAAGCGGGAGCTTTTTCTGAACGTTTACTTCCAAGAAAAAAAAAATATGGGAAAAAATATGAATATACCAATTTTTAGAATAAAAGTGTATACGTAATATGATTGTGTATTATCATATTGCACATACGTCGCGTGTTTTTAGTAGTAATTTGAAAATAATACAACTTTGGGCAACTTTGCTAAATTTCACTACAGATATCTGTTTAGTGGGAATTTTATTTACTATTGAAAGTTAATTATATATACGTATTACATTTTTTTTTTTTTGGATTTGAAAATTTATAAAAAAATTACCGTTGAATATATCGTTGAAATTTTTTAAACATAAAAGGATTGCTATGTTTTTTAATAAATAATAAAGAAATAAACACTACAAAAGGAAGAGTAGTACAATTTTGATGTAGTCAAATAAAATGCTTCTGAAAATTTTACTAGTTTTAGAAAATCTGCTCTCCTGGCCACATTTTTGAGCGGGTTGGTAACAATTAAAAGACAGATTAATCATATTAAATATGACTAGTCCACTTGCAAACACCACTAAGTTGAAAAAAATAAAAATTCGCTAAAAGCCGCCATTTTATTTGTTGTTTGAAGTTTTAATCGACTTTCTGCAACTTAGCGGTGTTTGCAAGTGGACTACTCATATATCTAATATAATTTGTAAAAAAAAAATTTAAACTCGATGGGCCTTTTTTTTATTTGGAAAGTCATACAAAAATTCACTATAATGCTGGACGTAGCGCACATGCTTAAATCGATTTGAAATAGCAACTGCAGTCATTTTGAAGTCTATTCTTTTGAAATATGGAAAAATAAAGTTTTTAGTTATGAAAATTGTTTGAGAAAAACGTCCAAAAATTGAGCTCTATTTTTGCCATTTTTCATCCTCATTTCAAAGTCTTGATTTTGATTTTTTTGTCGGCTGCATGAATTGAGATAACTTGAAAATTTCTTCCGCATATTACCAAGGATTTTGGTTCTGCTAGAGCTGGAGACATTGACGAAATCGGGAACAAAATGCAGGCCAAAAACGAAAATTTTAAATTTCAAAGCCAAATATCCCTGAAAATATTAAAGATATCTTAACGAAATAAAATGTATTTTCTTGGTCTATTTATCAGCTTTGTAACAAGTTTGAAATCAGTAAGATCGGGTAATATGTATAATAATTATGAGGGCTATAATGTTTTTATGCCCGATGTTGTCAAATTTGACACCCTGTAGCGCACAATGGGCTTAAACACGGTGGATCAGCTTCCGAAATTCTTAGAGCCCAGATCCTTTGCTATGATTTTCACCTACACCGTTTTATAATCATATCGCTAGTTTCAAAGATACAGATTTATTATCATTTTTTCAAATTGGAACGACTCTGCAGCTGACAAATACATGCCAGACTGTGGTTCCTCTACTTAAAAAGATGAAAATCGTCATTAAAGAATTTTTTTGCCTTACACGCTGCTCATTAGTCAAACTGTCACTAGCTCTCTGTCTATAAATAGTGTATTTGAATGCATTTTATTAAAGATTTCCTTTTCATACATTATAATTATATTTTTTTTTCTTATTTATTACGCAATTATTTATTTCTAATTCCCTTTATAATATGAGGAAAATTTTTACTTAAACTGAAAAACTATAAAGCTGCCTTAATTCGAGCGTTTGAAGATGTGTTTAGTGGGGATCTGTGCGTTTATTCTTTATATACAAATTTAGTACGACATTTATGTTTTTGTATGTTCATATGTACATATGTTTGAATGTAGAAAAATAACAAGAAAAAAATTTTGGGAAATGAACATTTAATAACATTTGAAATGTAACAAATTTAAACAACAAAAATATCAAGAACAACATTTTCCAGTTGAGTTACATTTGCCATTCTTCTACACTTGTTTTTCTATTTGATTCGAAGATTATTATAAGAAAGCGCAATAGCACAAACAAATTTTACTCTAAAATTAATGAGCTGAACCGGCAAAATAAAAGGAAGATTTTTTCTTTGCCTCATGTATTAATTTTTTTCTGCCATATTGAAAACAATTATTTTATTATTCAGAGCAATAAAATAAGGTGGTATATATGTTTATAACGTCCGTGGAAGTTCGGACCCAGCAAAAACTGTCGTAGTTGTCAGAGACGTTACGACATATGTAGCAGAAAGTGATACAACTGATCCCACTATTAATTTTTTGATATCTTTTGCTGGCAAATTATTAAAACCTTCTACGTATAAAGTTAGAACTGTGTTCAGAGTTCTCAAACAGTACTCGAGTAAATCAATCTTATGGATGGGTCGTGATGTGGGTTGCCAGCTTTGCAAAGCTTCATATTTGCCAGCTTTTTTCTCTCCCTTAGTGAACTTACTACAAAATCGACCACTAGAACTCATCTATTTATTGAGTGTAGTCACTTTTGTGTTTCTATTCATCAGAGCGTGTGAGATAAAATGTATTTCAGCACTTGGTTAGTATTTAGTGAAACACATTTTGTTTTTAATATGAACGTAATGCTGGGTAGCCTTTTTCATATGTCAAAAGCACTCCGGATGCTGCGTTTTATACTTGGGTTTTATATCTGCCTGATCTAAAAGACTTAATAAAAGAAATTATATGAAAAAAATGCATCTCTCTTTGGTGTAGATCAGTTTTATACTAATACTTTATCAACTGCGTAAAAAATGATTTTCATACAAAATTTTCTGCGTTTTTTTTATTTCCACAGTTGAGGCCCTGGTGTCCGAATAAAAGGTGATATAACCATTTAACAGCTACAGCTATGGTCAGCAAAAGTGGAGATAAGAGGCAAGTTTAGGGGCCACTTTTCGTCTTACTCTCCCACACCCTAAGGCAGCAGCCCTGCCACTAAACTAGGCAACATTAGGTTTATCCCCTATTGCGGCTGAATCAACGCACGATTACAACACAAACAAAAAGAAGAAGAAACAAAATTCAGACAGATATTTTGATGACGAGCACCGCATGCCCACGGATACGATTTGCTACATGGAAAGTAAACACTTTATTTAAAGTAGGAAAGCTAGGTCAACTATCAGCAGAATGCAAAAGACTAAACATATCTGTTATAAATATCAGCGAAATGAGGTGGAATGGCAGCAGAGACTGCACAAGCTATCAAGGTGACCGCATACTGTTCTCTGACCGTAAAGAAGGAGAAGGTCATACCCATGACCACACCACACAGACTACCAAATACCCTAATAAAATGGTCGGCAATTTCTGAAAGAACTATAGCAACCCAGCTCAACAGAAGTATCGGTAAAATTACAATTGTGATAGAAATGAAAACGGCGTTCTGTTTCTGTTTGAGGGTGCTGTTGGCTAAGTAGTTAGCGCGTTTGACTACAAACCCTGAGGTCTTGAGTTCAAGACTACTTTCAGGCAAGCCAACAACATCATGCATTTTTCTCATGTGCATTGGTGTGTTATTGTGTTGGTTGTTGTTGAACTGTTAAAGTGATGAAGGCGTAGCACTGATCACTTTGGCAGTACCGGCAGCGATTAATACTAGCATATCCTAATGCACTTCACAGCACCCTCCTTCGTCGGTATTGTAGCAGAACCGTCGGCGAATTAAAAGAACTAATAAAATGGCTACACAGCTTAAAAAAAACACTGCTCTACAAAAAAAAAAACGCGCAGTAGCAGGGTTGTAAATGAATTAAGCTTTCTATATTTCTCCCACTTCACCACCTGTTCTCTCTACTCTATCCCTTTCCCAAAGAAGGTAACACATTAATTAATTAACAGGTAGGCATTAATTGCCTGATTGTTTTACTTCTCTTTAAAAAAAAAAACATGTGCTGCACATGAACTTGCTATATGCGGCTCCTAATTTCCTCACAAACTACACCATAAAATGACGTGGCAATCGAGAAACACACGATATACCATTCAGAGCCAAATTGATCATTTCTGTATTACGAGAAGATTGCTCAGAGTACTACGTAGTGCTGATATAGCCTCCGACCACTATCTCTTGATAGCCGAGCTAAAACTGACGCTTCGCAAACACAAATACCTCCCGGTATCGAATCAACTAAATCGACGAGCCTACAGCTTGTTGATGCTGAACGGCGAAGACGTTAATAGAAGATTAGTTTCTTGCATTGCTGAAAATCATCAAAGTATTTCACCAATCTCTCCACTAAGCTCTAACTTAGACGACGAATGGATGAAGATTAAGGCCATTATCAATGACTCCGCCAACGAAATTGTTGGTTTTTCTAGAAAGGAAAATAAAGAATGGCTGTCCGTTGACTTTTTGAACGTATTGGAAGAACGGCGTAAAACCAGAGAAGTTATGCTATCAGAAAAAGACCTCTCTCGTAAAAACGAGCTACAAGCCAAACTATCAAACCTTATCAAGAAAGTTAAGAGGCAAGCCAAAAACGATAAAAAAAACTATTTCAATACCCTCGCTCCAGAAGCTGAAAATGCTTCACTTCAAGGTAACCTAAGGACCATCTTCAACGTGATCAGAAAACTTTCCGGTAAGAAACCCAACACAAATATACCAATAAAAGATAAAAATGAAAATATGCTAACTTCTAATGATGAGATGATAAGATGGCAGGAATATTTTTAGCTAACTCTAAACCACCCTTGTAACGCAGAGAGCTCCTCCCGAAGTTATGAATCAACCGATACCAGAACCCCACTCCCATTAACAACAATCCCCTTCTCCACGAAATTTCAAATGCCATTACACAACTAAAAAACGGTAGAGCTGCCGGCATCGATAGCCTACCCGCCGAATTTGACAAATCTGCACCTACTACCATCGGTCAAATACTACTGCTTCTATTCAAAAAAAAAATATGGATGACTGATACTATCCCCCAGGAATGGAAAGAAAGTCTTATAATTAAAATACCAAAAAAAGTTGATCTAAAATCATGCAGTAACTGGTGAGGTATCGCCTCTATATGTAAGATATTTAACAAGGTAATACTTAATCGTATGCTCGAGCCTTTGGATGAGCACCTACGAAAATAACAAGCTGGCTTCCGCCCCAACCGCTCTTGTGTAGACCAAATAAACAGTTTACGCCTCATAATAGAACAATGTAACGAGTATAATACAACTCTATACTTATCGCTTATTGATTTTGAAAAGGACTTTGATGCGATAAACAGAGGAAAAATATGGGCAGCTTTAGACAGTAAGGGCATCCCGCAGAAACTAACCAACCTAATCAAAGTCCAATACACCGATGCGACAATGATCGTACTATGCTTCGGAAAAACAAGCCAAACTTTCAATACACTAAGAGCCGTAAAACAAGGATGCCTTCTCACTCCGCTCCTTTTTATCACAACCCTCGATGTTATTCTTGATTATACCAACTGTAACGACACGTTCACGCTCTATGCTGTGGAGGTTCGCTGCTGCCAGGGTTTGTTACAAACATTTGCATTTTTCCTTATGAAAGATTAAAATGCCTTCAACTTTCTCTTAAGTAATGTATTTATTGACAATTCTCTTGAACTAGCTGTATATCTCATTTAATCGCTTGACTCTGACACCAAGTTAAAGACAACACTCTCCCGCTAGCCACAAACACTCCATACAGGTGGCCTCTCAACGCGAACGCTATCTTGTACACCGTACCACGTTTGTGCTAATGGGGAAGTTAGCCGATGCTCTTTTGGCTGGAGAATAATATTCTGTCCCGACTCACGATCGTTGCTCACAGCCTAAACGCCAACTCGCTGCCACTGAGTGAATAAAATTCTGTATCGGCCTCAGCACGTCGAAGTCAGGTGTTTCCCCCTCTCTTAAATACTGACCATACAGGAGGGTCCCGTAGGATTCGCAGTATGCAAATGACGAACTCAGTCAGGTGTTTCCCCCTCTCTTAAACGCTGACCATATTGTAGGGTCCCGTAGGAATCGCAGTATGGTAACGACGAACTCGCTGGCTCTACTTCAATCAGGAGAATAAAATTCTGTCCCGGGCGAACAATGTTCTATCTATCTAAGAAAGACAAAACCTGCAGTAAATCACGACAGAGAAAATTTCTTCCAGTGAGGGAATAAAGATCTGTCTCACCCAACTTAGAAGCGATCTTTTGTACTTTATTTGACAAGCCGAATTAAAGCGAATAAAATTCTAAATTAACTCAGCACGTCTTACCAAGCTGCTGGCCAGCGACTTAAGCTGAAAGTCCATAGCACGCGTTATACACGGTAACGCGTTATAAACGGCTGTCA
Source organism: Panzeria rudis (assembly GCA_956483635.1). Taxonomy (NCBI): domain Eukaryota; kingdom Metazoa; phylum Arthropoda; class Insecta; order Diptera; family Tachinidae; genus Panzeria; species Panzeria rudis. Next base: position 276,239 of record OY101450.1, on the reverse strand, counting down.
AAAAAGTAGAATCAGTGTAAATGTATATGACAAGTTACATAGCACAAAGCGTAAAACGCTTGACGCGAAAAGTAGGTTTACTTTCTACTTTTGTATGCGTCGCATGCACCATGAAAAAATGACAGCTGTTTTTGATAGCCAGGGATGACAAATTATATTATATTTTCAATGTTATCGATTAATATGTTTGTATGATGGATTATTTTTTAAAATTTTTTTACAAAAAAGAAGTCTTTAATAAAAAAAACCCTATCGCAATAGAGTTTACAAATGTTTTCAAGAATAAAATACATTAAAATTAAATTTTTAACACAATTCTTTCATCAACAAAATGTTCATTTTATTTATCGATTAATTTTATGTAATAAGTTTCATCTTTGTTATGTTTATTCATTTTATCAATTTATCTTTAACTTTATTCAAAATTGTACTGACACAATTAAATTTACACTAAAGTTAAGAAGAGCCGACAATCTATTGCAATACCTCTCGCTGAGTTCAAAAAACACTCACTTCCGGTTCCAAATACAAGGGACGCACCCAAAACCGTCTCGTTTTATTTTGGAGCTTTGAGCATGCCCTTGTTGCACAAAATATTATATTTATAAACTCAATAAATTCCACAAATTCTTTTAACATTTCAATTTCAATTAACATTTTTGCAAAAATTATTTTTATTTAATAAAAATATTTACACTACAGCTGATTAAAACATAAATATTGACGCATAAAAAACGTTGCATGTAACTTCAATTTAGAAAGGCGTCTAAAGTATGAAACACACAAAACGGGCAACGCACGAAACGCGTGCTATGGACTTTCAGCTTTACTAATTTATTATTTGCAAATTAAAGGTCTCTATACCATTTACTTACACATGCTGTGTAGTCGTTGAATTTACGAATCGGCCTCAACGCTGCTAGATGCTGTTAGAACAAGCAGTGTTGTAACATTAAGTAATCTTTGATCAGTGTGTTCTTTAATTTGGCGTCAGGGGGCGTTGTATAATGATCATTAATATTTTTAATTCTAATTTAAAATTTGTACAATATAAAGTATTAATCAGATTTCTTTTGTATAAAAATAAAAGGAGAGAAATTAATGTTTTATCGTTATGGGTACCATTCACCGCCATAATTAATCTATTGTTGTTACATAAAAATTATTTTGTAAATGCAAAATTAATAATTTAATGTTCTATGTTTGTTTAAAGTAAAGTAACAATTCTTTGTCAACGGTACAGTTAAAATACCTCTACCAAGCAGTATAATATAAAGTGATAATACATAAAGAGGGGGCAATGTTTTAAAAGAAATAAAATATACAAAATCCATGTGCGTCAAAAACGAACTCTGACTTTTGGCTCGTCACACAACGATCAAAACATTGGTATCCAATGGATAATAAACCAGCAACTCGAAGATCCAGAATACGCTGACGATATCGTCCTACTTGCCGGATCGAAAGACAACATGCAGAGAAAAATTGATGACCTGTCCCTAAGAGCAGAACAATTTAGTTTACGAATAAACGCAGCAAAAACAAAGTGCGTGGCAGTAAAAGTAATAAACCAACAGCGTTCGCTCTAAACAACAACCCAATTCAACATGTAAATAACTTTTGCTATCTTGCAAGCAACATCACACCCGAATACATAAAGCAAGGGCAGCGTTCTACAATCTGAGAAACGTCTGGGCATCTAACGCACTTTCGCCAAAAACAAAGATACACATATACAACGCCTGTATAAAATCGATACTTCTGTATGACTCCGAAACATGGTTGGTAAACCAAACCATTAAACGTAAACTGCAAAGTTTCACAAACAGATGCCTGCGCAATATCTTAAAAATATGGTGGCCAAGAATAATATCAAATGAACAACTGAGCAGGAAGATATCAATACGCAGGAAGATATCAATACGCAAATCAGAAGAAGAAAATACAACTGGCTAGGCCACAATCTACGTAAGCCATACGACGAAATATACCATGCAACACTACAATGGAACCCACAGGGTGTACGCTTGCGAGGAAGACCGAAGACTACTTGCACTATTTTCCTTGAAACGGGAAATTATTTCAACGAACTTAAGCCCATTGCAATAGATAGAAACGAATGGAGATTCTACGTTAACAGCTTATGTTTCTGATGGAATACGCTAATAAATATATTATTTTTATTTGAACCATCCTTGTGATCACATTGAATACAGCACGAGCTCGCAGTAGTTTACACATATTTATACGTCTTTTCAATTGTTCATTGCATTGTTTAGGAGATTTCTTTTACAATTATTTTCACTATTTATAAATAAGGATAAACATAATGTAGCGAGTGTCTGTGTGCGTCCGTCCACACACATAGAATTTTGGTGTTTACGCCCAATTAATCTATGAAAAATTCGTTTATAATATGACGCATTTATCACTAAGCACAATGTTAGAGAAGAAACTAGTGTTGTCATACGAATAAGAATTATTAGAATATTCGAACAATTTTTCTTAATTTTTGTTCGAATGAACAAAATTTTTCAATTTAGAATAAACAATTATTTGAACAGTTTTTGACGAGTATTCGAATATTCGAACAACTTTTTTAAACTACTTATTATAAAAATTAGCTTACATTTATGAATATAAAATAGCGTTTAAAATTATTTACATTTTTAAGCTGTTAACAAAAGGATGAGTTAAGTAAGCAAATTACACCAAATTATAAATACTTGTGTAAGGGGTTATTGAGATATTACGTAACTCCCTTAAAGGTTTCGTTTTCAACTACTGTATGATCTTAGTTTGGAAGTATTCTAATTAAGACAATTAGAAAAACAAATTATTTTAAGTATCACGGATCAACAACTTCTTCACTCTTGCACCATTTTCGTAAAGTAAACAAAATACAAATTGAAAGTTTCAGTGAAGATCCAAAGGCATCTGAAAAGATTAATGTAGGCCCAATGACAAAATATGTAAAGACTAGTTATCTTAATTCAATCGAAAAAATAATATGTAGGAAGAAGTTTGGCTGGAGATGAATTGTCTGTTAACGCCTAGACCAAAACTTAAGATACTTGTCCAGTGTTGGTTTCTTTAATACTAACTAAATTACTGTACTTTGAGGATATTTTGCTAAAATTTTTGATATAATTTTGTGATATGATCTCTTTTCTTCGGTCACGACTCATGAACATTGTACACCTTTCCCATTTTCACCAGTAATAGGAAAAATACGTTCAAGACAATTGGTACAACATTTACCGCATGGTAGTGATAAATATATTAAAAACACGCTGGCACAGTGAACATAATCGTAAAAATTACTTAGTGAATCTTGTAGGTCTAGTTGAATAGATAATTTTTCCATTTTAAAAAATTGCAATACGCCCTCAAAATCGGAAGTTATCGATAAAAAATTATTTTTTGAAGATTCACGGACAAAAACAATTTTCACTACGTTGTTTCTGCACCGACTTTCAATTTTTAAACCGTATCGCGTTGAACAGGACTTACAGCCTGTTTTTAGAAAACATAAACCTTCTCACACTCATGTTTTGTTATATTACGATAATGTTTTAAATTTCATTCTAATAAAATATTTAAATGCTTTCGTATATTCGATTTTAAAGTGCAAAAGCTTTTTTATTTCGTGAGAGAATAGTATTGCTAATATATTTGTTTTCATATATATTCCTTTTTTTTCTCATATAAACGTATGGTATTTAGTGGTAACTCTACTAAAAACTGACGTTTGTGTATAAAAATAAAAATTAATTTAAAAGTCCCAAATTTTATTTTAAATATTTAAAATTTGTAATTAAAAAAGGTCGAAACATGCATACATACATATATGCATACATACTGTTGCAATGAATCCTCAAAGGCAGTTTTGTAAAGATTGCTTGCTTAATGGGTTTCTCCTCTACGTATGAATGTATGTTCATATGTATGAGTGTATGTAAGTATATCACACAGTAGCTTCGATAAGTAAAGAGTTTCTGCCTTGCTGGCTGTGCTTCTACATTATCGCCTCTGGGTATATCTAATGGTGACTTCGCTTCTAAAGATTTTCTGCATAGCTGTCCTACTGTCTGGCATAATGTTTTCTTTATTAGAAGCTAAAGGATAGCTAGGCATCAAATTTTTAGTCATAGGAGACTAGCTATAAATCAGCCAGAAGCTGGGAAGCCAGAAAACCTTTCCTCAGCGAAACCACTATTCGACATATTCGAGCTGAAAGTCCTCAAGCAAAAAATCTTTACATGCGAATCCACTATTTTATATAGAGGAGAAAGCAATGGAAATAAAGTTCATGGACGTTATTTCTCAATTTTGATGTGCATTATTTACACTCTGAAATGGAAATCATGTCCATGGACGTTATTTCTTTTCAACTTGGACATAATGTCCATCAACATTATTACTTTGGACGTAGTTGCATGCCACCTTATTTTCCCAGTGCGACTAAGATTTTCTTTAAAGTATATTACTTTAAACTGTGTTTTTTTACACACATGAGCATAAATTAATAAGATTTTTTGGATTTCTTATTTAAACTTTCAGTTTGTTGAAGAAAATTTTCATTGTTTTCTAAGTTCTTGCTGGCTGTTTGTTACTTTACTGTTGCAATTTATAAACAAACATATGCCTATTGCCTATCGACTATTTTATATGTTTTCATTCATTTATTACGAAAGAATTCACATTATAATAACCAAATATATATGAAAAAATTAAAAGCTCTTTTATTCTCACTCATATATTCTCACTCACTTAAATATATTATGTTACAAAAACGTAAAACTACTTTCGTTCGTTTTTTACGAATGAACAAAATAATTAATTAATAATTAATAAAATAATTAATACACGTAAAGATTAACAGCCAATCTTTACGTGTATATTTAAAAGATTTTGTTTTAACTTATATTTCATGGAAATATCGTCAAAAAATATATTAAATATATTTTTTATTTCCGATTTTTTTAAATTTTGTTTCTTTTTTGCAGCACTTTGCTTGAAAACCTATCCATTTTTATATATTAATATAAATTATTAAAATCGGGTGGGAATTGACAAAGCTAAAATTTTTTTGAATAAAATTTCAATGTAAAATTATACATACAACACATTCCCAGTGCAATTTGGAGCTGCTCACAAAATAAATCGTAAAAAAAAATATCTGCTAAGCTACTGTTTAGATTTATTTGAAATTTTTCATATCAATATTTGGCAAATATGTACTGACGACTCCACAGTGGGCTAAAACTAAACGCTTCGCGTGTGGAAAACTTTAAAAGTGTTGTAACTTTCGTAAATCTCAACCGATTTTAACTTTTTTTTATACACTAGCTTTGGAAAAATAAAGAATATTATACTAAAACAATTATATTCTAAAAACGCGAAAACACTATGGCTAAATGTGCAAAATAAATTTTTGCAATGAATTATCTCTTAAATGATATCTAATAGCAAAATATAATGCTCAAAACTTTTCTTCGCATTTTTAATCTGTGCATAAATATATAAAAAGTTTTAAAATTGGTTAAAATTGGCGAAAGTTACAAGACTTCTCAATATTTTCACATGCGCTGCATTTCATTTTAGCCCACTGTAGAGTCGTTAGTTCATAAATGCAAATTTTTGGAAACTATAGTGTGCAGATATAGCTCCTCATATATTGTTGATATGTCAACTTTGAAATAAGGCTGACCAATAGCTTAGCAGTAATATATGTTTTACTATTGATTTTTTGAGTAGCTTCACAATGCACTGGGAATGTGTTGCATAAACTATTTTAAATTAAAATTTTGTGTAAAAGAATTGAAACTCTTCCAACTCCCAGGCGATTTTAATAATTTAGGGCTAATAGGAATCATTATAAGATACGCTTTTTAAGAAAATAAGCAAAGTGTTGCAAAAAATATACGCAAAATTAAAAATCAGAAAAAACACAAATATTTTGAATTTTCTTTTGATGATATTTCCATGAAATATAAGTCAAACTAAAAAGTTTTAAATATATACGGAAAGCTTAAGTCATCCTCTATTCGACACCGTCTAAAAATTTAATATCGGCGCAGAAACAACGCAGTAAACAAATTTTTTGTCCGTGAAATCCAAAAAATGCTGTTCCAACAAGAAAAAATCATGAAATTTTATTCGAACGATTATAAATCCCGAATAATTGACAACACTAGAAGAAACGATGATTACGGAGCGCAAGATAATCGAAGAGACTGTGAATAAAAAATCTGAACTACAAAAATAATCACATTTTGGTAACTGTAGTAAAAGAAACACGAAACAGACCGACAAACAAAAAGTTAATGCACGATACAACATCTTACAAATTAAATATGTTGTAATCGTGAATTTTTATGGAATTCTTATTTTACTTTACATTGGTGCGGTTTTTCATATCTTCTTGGTACTAGAGAACTTGTTTTATTTATTAATAATGAGTTTTCTCTTCACTTCCCCCTTCGGCTAAAAAAAATATTTCTATTTTTTCTTCATTTGTCTTCTAATTCTACATGATTTTTTCATTGTAGCAACAGAAGAAACATCATTATTAGCGTTGGCAATGGAAGAGATATATTGAAATGATAACTTTTAAATATTATTTTCGTTAATCTTTTGAAGCAGAAAATTTCAATGTGCTTAATGATCATTAACGTCAAAGAAAATTTGTTCGTTTATGACAAATCAATTAAGCATTTTTTGTTTATATTGGAGCAAAACTCATTCGAAATTAAAAATGAAATATAACAACTAAAATAAAATACTTTCTTTAGTTGGAGTAAGAAAAATAAAATAAAGAATCGAAAATCGTTCACAGGCATCACTTTATTTCACTTCAACGAATTTTTTGCCTTTATTGCAACATCATGATCATTATGTTGTATAACCTGACAAATTCAAAACTGTGTACCTAATATACTATTTATCACGTGAGATACTGAAAACATATTAAATTTTTCAATTGATTTTTTAATATATATTATTTTATTTATTCGTGCAATCGTCTGCAGTATTAATTAAATGTTACTTTAATATTCTCAGTTGATTTGAAACCATACAGAAAAAAATAAGCTTCGATTTTGATAAGAAAGATCCCGGTATTCAATTAATTTTTTTTTTAATTTCCTGTGATAAAGAACTCCGCTATACTGATAACAAGAATTGTAAAAAACGTATAAATTTTTTTATTAAAAATCGAAATATATGAATGAATAAAACACCAATAACTTATTATTTTTTCAATAAACTTTATTTCAAATTTAAATAAGTTTTTTATTAAAACTTGGGAGAATTTTGATAAAAAATGTATTTAAAATTTACTTTAAAAAAAAAAAAAAAAAATATATATATATATATATATATATATATATATATATATATATATATATATATATATATATATATATATATATATATATATATATATATATATATATATATATATATATATATATATATATATATATATATATATATATATATATATATATATATATATATATATATATATATATATATATATATATAAAATGTTGACATGGCTGCGATACGAACCTGGGCTCTTCGGACGTGAAGCACACATTTCACAGCTGAGTCACATCCCAGTTATTTTTAATGAGATAAAACTTGTTTTAAAGTATGTGAATGTATAAATCGAATTAAGTACGTATGTATCTGATTTAAAGACTTACTATGCTTATTAAATGTTTGCAATTTTTCAATAACTTTATTGTCAAACACTTTTCATTGCATGATTTTTAAAACGCACGCTATTGATAAATGTTGTATTAAGTTAATAGCATATGTTATTGAAATTAGTCTTTTTTCAACAACATTATTTTATTGAATATAATCCTTATCTATTTTTTCTGTGCATAGCTTTTAGGTAGTAATTAATAATCGGATTGGTTAGTAATTAGATTATTTTTTTAAGATAAGTAACACAATCAGACAATTAATGCCTACCAGTTAGTTAATTAATATGTTACCTTCTTTGGGAAAAGGATAGTGTAGAGAGAACAGGTGGTGAAGTGGGAGAGAGATAGTAAGGTTAATTTCCTTGCCACTTTTAGTACCCCTTTTTTAAAATTACATAAATCTGCCACTTTTTATAACATTATGCCCCTTACTGCACGTTTTTTATGAAGTGATACATTTTGCTTAAATATGAGTTGTTTTACGGTACGAAAGTGTTTTTATAAAAAAATGTGTTTTTGAATCCATTATTTATAAAGTCATGAAAAAAAACTATTTTGAAATAGTTTAAGAGTTGAGATCTATAAATATTCATTATTACACTAAAATTATTAGAAACTAAGACCATGATTGACTTATACGAACAAGAACTAGCAACACGTTCTTCTATGAAAAGCATGCAGTTTTAAATATTTTTAAATTGATTTTCATGAAAATAATTTTTACTAAATGAAACCCTAAGACATAAGTAATAACGTTTAGAAATTGTACGCAATTCGAAAAATTGGATTGACGAATTTTTATAATGAAACTAATAAGCCGTTTCCCTATATATCTTTGGTTTTCGCAAATAATCATGCATGTTACAAAATACATTCTTTGTAGGATAGCCAAGAAAGATTTTATTCAAAACCATAGCCATTTTTACATTCACATGAACATTAGTGCTAAAACTTAAAAAAAAGTAAAAAATGGTGACAGGGCAACATTTGTTATACATAAAAGCAAAAATTATTTTTGACCGATACCAACAAACGGAGAATACTATGAATTTGCTTGTATTTTTTTATGTATGCTCTCTCAGAACTCCGCCATCTATGGTCTATTTGGTCCACTATATAAAATTTTTATATTGAACTTGTTATCTCTTTGCTTTGCAGACAGGTATAACTACGTATGTATGCATGTGATGTTTAAATAATTCGTTAGAAAGCGGCGTACTTCGTTGGTGCTGAAAACTATTTCTTTTTAGATAGAAAAAACATCAAAATTTATTAATTTTATTTCAAAATCATTATATGCCCTAGAAATGCATTAAAGGCTAGAATTTGGTTCAATTATTCCCTTTTTAAGAAAGTTGCCCCTTTTTTTCGAAGAATCCCCTTTTTGGTGCTACTTTTTTCCTCAACATCCCCTTCTTCTTCCACTTTTTAAAAATTTTCAACGGTCACCCTGCCTCTGGTGTCAAGTAGAGACATTGAGTTATTTAAGCTGTGTAGCCATTGTATTACTTCTTTTACTTCGCCGACGCTTCTGTTAGATTATGATTATTTTCTGTTTGTAATCGCAATGCCATGATTAGCTAAAAATAATCGGGATTATTTGAAATAATCAAGAGTAATAAAAAAATAGTCCGACTATTTTGTACTATTATTAAATAATCAAAAAAATAATCAAAAGTAATCGTAGAAAAAATCCCGATTACTTTTAGATTATTTGTATCGTAATCAATTAGTAATCAAAAGTTTCTTGCTAGTGGATCGTGTAATCATAATGGTGCTTTTTCAAAAGTAATCGAATTGATAACTAATCGTAATTAAAGAGATATGCACAGTGGGGCAGAATCAAAATATTTGGAACATACATCAGGAACTTCTGAATAGATAGTTCTATCGGAATACAATTTTACATGGACATAGTAGATGGGTACTTTTATTTAAATATCAGCTCTCTTACTTGCTCAGGTGCAGAGCTACGAAGTCTCAAAATAAGGCACTTCGGACATGTGCAATTTTTTACTCCTTGCATTTTTTTTGTTTCTCATCCGATTTTAAAAATTGCTGTATTATAGCCCTTAACAAGATCCAAAAGACGCATGTTTGGTTCTACAATTATCTCTTATAGTTAGTGAGTTATACTCATTTGAAAATTGAAATTTCCCAATTTTTCAAAACTTTGGTCCAGTAATTTCTAGATATCGGATCCAAATATCATCCGATTTATAAAAACTTTTCTTCGTTAGTTAAAGAACAAAATGTTAAAGAGTTTAAAAAATTTCATGGAATTCTGCCGTCTGAGTTGAAAAATATTAAATGTTTAAATTGAAATTTGGAAAAATTTTGAATTTTCGAAAATTTTTTCAAAAAAAAAACACCATCGCTCTTTTATACTATATTCACACTGATATAGCTTGACGTGTTTCGACAAATATTTTAAGAAACTAAACAAAGTTGTTCAGACAATAATGTTATAAACTTTCTATTTACAGCATGGCGAATTCAAAAGGGTGGTAGCAAACCGGCAGCTAAAAATTTTGTTCGGGTTTTATATATTAATAATTTTGCAAATTTATTTGTTTACATATTTTGCAGCCACTACAAACTGTGTTCAATAAGCAGTAAAATCATAAAATCAACTGAACATACAACAAGAACTACTTGGAGCCCTGACTTTTAATGGCTTTTGAATGAGTTTAATTTAAAACACGTAAATTTTTTACAATTGAATATATGGGAAAATATCTAAAAATTAATGTGTATGGCTCGTAAACACTTAAAATTGCCATAAACACGGTAGTGTGAATTGCCTATTAGAAGGTATTATTAAAAACATATTTTTTTGTCAATCACGCTTTTTTTTCATTATAATATTGACGGCAATAATAGCCATATTAATATGTATTTTGCTTGTTGCGACAAGAATGTATACATGAATGTATGTATTTGTATAATGGCAATCGATTTAATTATTCAACCGTTAAAAATGCGATGTTTCCGGTTTTCGGTTATTTTTAGTTTTTTTTTTTAGTTTAGTGCCACCTTAATAGTTTTTATTTTATAATATGACTATATGTGTTAAAAAAAATAGCCGTAGCATAAAATTTATTGATCATTATTATAAAGAATGTGCAGATTGATATATAAAATGATTTGTGTGCTGTTTATTTTTAAATTAAGCCTACAAGACGCTTTATATTGTAAAATAATAATTTATATAAAATGCTTTTGTTATTTTGGTTGTCGACGGAGTTGCCGCTTTCTAGTTTTTTACCACAGTTGGTGTCTACTTTTTCCCCGATAATAAATGCAACAATATATTTTTTAATTTATTTATATGTTGAGATTGTAAATCTGTGTCGTTTTCTCATAACATCGTAAGTCTAAAAATCGTGTTTGGAGATATTATCGATTTACTGTAAAATCTGTTGTTTTATTGTTGTAGAAATTTAAAAAATAAACCGTGAATACTTTTTCGAAAATTGGATTATGTATTTGAAAATGGATTGGACCCAAATGAGGATTGTAAGAAGGTAAAACAGAATATGCCGTAGTATGATAAAACGACACAGATATGCAACCGGTAAGCAAAATATTGCAACACTAACAATATTAAGCAATCTGCGGCAGCACTACCAATTGTACGCGTACAGAAACTTTTGACGAACCCAATGCTGATTGCTGTACGCAGGACTTTACGAATGGACCCTACATTTTCATCATGCAATTTAGATATATATTGGGAAAAATTGCTGAAGTTTAAAAAAGGCTTATATCTGGTTCGTTAGCATTATTGATTTCGCAATATTTTTAATTTAGCATTATATCCCATTTTCATAGAGCAAATATATGCAAACATATTCTATTATTTTTTTACAATTTGTCATCAATATAAACGATATGACTATAATTTTTATATACATTTAGTTACATATTTATTTTTAATGTATTTTTACTTGACTTTAAAAAACGAAAATACCTTTATTAAATTTATTATTCGAGATATTCTCCCAATTTTATTTGAAATAAAGATTTATTTGTTGAGGGTTAAGCAATGTCTATATGCTTTTCATTGGTGCCTTACCAAATCGTCAGTAGACTTGAACCATAATTTTGAAAAGTTTCGGATCTCATAAAATAAGAGGTATGAAACTTTTCAAAAGTATGGTTGAGTTCTACTGACGATTTGGTAAACCACAAATGAAATTCGTATAGACATTGCTCAACCCTCAACAAATAACTATATATTTCAAACGAAAATACCGTTATCTCAAAAGCTTTATTTAATATAAATTACTTAGAGTATTTCAAGTGCTAATTCGATGCATATTTGAATGATATTTCTTTTGAAATACGTACAAAATAACTAGCAAAACCAGCACACGGTGTATACTCATACATAAACAAATTAAGATTTTAGTATTTATTATGGCAAACTATTGCAACTCAACGGTTTTGTTAACTTCAAGTTGAGACAATCATAATGATTGTCTATATGAATATATGGTTGAAAACTACAATATATATATAGTTCAAAACAACCTTATATACGGTTGAAGCAACCATATATGTTTCAAAGCAACGATATATATGGTGCAAGATTACAATAAATGGTTTGAAATAACCATATATATGGTTAAAAACAACCATATGCATGGTTCAAGCAACCATGTATATGGTTCAAAACAACCATATATATTGTTCAAAATTACAAAATATGGTCTGAAATGACCATGTATATCTTTTTTGTATTGTATAACTGTCGCATTGAATTGCAACTTTGAAAGAGAATTGAAAAAAATTAGAATTTCATCGCGTAAATTTCGTCTTTCTTGTTTAAAACTTAAAAATTTATATTTAAAATATTAAATAGCTCAATAGTTATGGCTGTTTTATTGTGGTTCATATCAACTAATTCGTTAGTTATCCTTACAAAAGGTCTTATAACTTTTACAGATATTTACATATAGTTTTGAGCTCTTTGCTGTGAAAAAAAAATAAGAAAAGCTAATATAACATTTGCAAGGCACTTAAGAATAAGGGATATTTTTCATTCATTGCAACAGAAAAATAGGTCTTTTTTGTATTAGATACATTTTTGCGAAGAGGACACGTAATCTTTACGAATGAGGATTATGCGCTCTATGAATATAAATAATAATTTTTACAAAAATGGTAGAGATACTGAAATTTAGAAGGCTAAAAAGTATAAATATACCGATTCGTGCTCCATAATATACTAAGAATAGATTGTATACTCCAAATTTCACTAAAATAAAAAATGCAAAAAAATGTAAACTTGAATTTTGTGTCGAAAATTATCCAATAGTAATGGGTGATTTTATAAGAACTATCGGAAAGTAAACAAAAAAAAAACACATAAAATTCAGAAAAATGCATGAAATATTTATTTGGATCGATAGTTGGGTCGATATAATTTAATGTTTGAAGATTATTTCATGCAAATGTTGGCCGCGGCTGCGCCTCAAATGGTCCATCCGCTTAGTCCAATTTTGGCATACTCTTTCCAACATTTCGGCCGGTATCTCACAAATAATGTTGGCAATGTTGGCTTCCAGTGCGTCAATCGAAGCGGGCTTGTCGCTATAGACATTAGCCTTAACATAGCCCCACAAAAAATAGTCTAGAGGCGTTAAATCGCACGATCTGGGCGGCCAATTGACTGGTCCCAAGCGTGAAATAAACTGTTCACCGAACTCGCCTCTCAATTGGTCCATTGTTTCGCGTGCTGTGTGGCATGTGGCACCGTCTTGTTGAAACCACATGTCATGCAAGTCAAGCTCTTCCATTTTGGGCAGAAAAAAGTTTGTTATCATCGCACGGTAGCGCTCACCATTCACAGTAACGTTGTGATTCGCATCATCTTTGAAGAAATACGGCCCAATGATGCCGCCAGCCCATAATCCGCACCAAACGGTTGTTTTTTGTGGATGCATTGGTAGCTCTTGCAATGCTTCTGGCTGCTCTTCACTCCAAATACGGCAGTTTTGCTTGTTCACGTATCCATTCAACCAGAAATGAGCCTCGTCGCTGAACACAATTCTTCGATAAAAAACTTTCTTAACAGAGCACGCATTTTGGTAATAAAATTCAATAATTTGCAAGCGTTGTTCGTTTGTAAGACGATTCATGATTAAATTATAGACCAAACTGAAGATGTTTGACAATGACACAAGATACAAAACGTGCGTGAGCTGTCAAAACTAGTGTTGCCAAAAAGATAATAGCAAAAAAATCACTCGTTATTTTATTATATGCAGGCCTGCTCTGTATTCCATGCGTAATGAAAATTTTTCGAATTGTCAAAGCATCGTTGTTGTAAATATGAAATAACAAGAATAATTTGACAACTCCGAACATTTTCCTTTCGCATTGAATACAGAACATACCTAATAAGCCATCTCTATTTTATTGATTTTGAAGTATTCTTGTTGTACTCGAATAAAATCAAATATTTGCCAGAAAATACGGGTAAATTGTGAAAAATAAACGCGTTATGTAGAAATCCTAGTTTAAAAAAAAAACTTTCTAGATTTTAGCATTATTGTTTAGCATTTAGATTTGCTTTAGCATTTTTTAGACTTATTTTTTACTTGATTTAGCTGAAAAATATTTTTAGATATGGGCACACTGGTTATGATCTATGATCCAGGAAGCGCCCAGTCGTATCTCAAGTTACTGAAATTTTCCCAAAAGAGTTTCAGAAGACAAAAGTTAGTCAAGTAGGAGAGCTCAAAAGAGTAATTTCATTTCTATTCTTGCTAAAGTTATGCAAACTTTTCCAAATGGTTTAATATTTTATAAATACAATCATTGGCTACTAAGGATATAACGATTTCGCTTAGTTTGTATCAAGTGTAACTACCGTTGCGAAAGGCGAACATTTTAGTTAGACTTAACTCCTTCTTTATAATAAATTATTTTGATAAAAAATTTAACATTTTGTTCATTCAATAACATTAAAATGAAAAGTTACCAGCTTTTTATACGTGTAACAGAGAAATCGTTTGTTTATTGATAAAAAAAAAATTTATTTCCTCAAAATTCATTTAACATTTTGGGAAAGGGAAAATATGTTGTAAACATTCGAAATTAAGAATTATATTAAAATCTGTGAAAAATATTTACCAACCAAAAACTAATGGTAGATATTTTACTTTATTGTCTTTAAAAAGTATTTATTTATTGTAAAAAATACTCCTTTATAAATTCGTATAAACATGCTTACATGTACATACATACGATTGTATGTTTCTATACATATAAATATGTACGTGACTATGACCCGGTTGGCAAAATCGTCGTAGAGGACATTTTCATCAACGACTACTTAAGGAAATTTCAACATTTGTCATGCACGATGTTTGTCGATTACAGTTCCAACGTTCAATTTCAAATATTGTATAATTTCGTTACAACAAAAAACACTACTTTTCGTATACCAGCATATAAACTTCTTTGAATTTCTTGTGGACATTGTCGCCCAGTTTGTCATCAGTTTGAATCATTTCGATACATTCCTGTTTGACAAAATTTACCGAAATTGAGCTGATGAAAAGTTCTATTACAATGTCTATTAAAACTTCTGTTATTAAATACTCTCTGAGCGACAAATTCCTCAAATTGTTATTGTAGAACACGTGTACAAGTACCAAAGCTGGGGAAATTGAGTCATGTGCAAAAATCAACACATAATACTAATATCTATCACTATAAAAAAATTCAGACCCGTAGGATGACCTAAAAAAACACTATGTATTACAAACCAAAATTATTAGGTATGAAATGCAAAGGAACAAAAAACTTTGAAGCTTAATTACTCAGAATTTTGTTTCTTGCACTTGTATTCCTTTGCTTTTAAGCCCCACAATTGTTAAACTCTAAAGGCACCTAGCAAAATGATGTACATGTTCAAATAAAATTGAACAAACAAACATTCACACTTGTAATTATCAGTGATAATTCATACTAGAATAGAGAAATAATAAAAAAGAAGCTTAACACAAGACAAAGAAAAAACTGAACATCAATAACTATAAAATGAAGTACAGCTCTAAGAGTGACAGTATGAATTGATTAAAAGTAGATGATATTCAGCTCTTGACTGCAAACACCCGACTTTGGTCGAGTGGTCTAAGCGGTAAAGAACCCTGATGAGATTAGTGGGAGCTATCGAAACGTCAGTTCAACCCTCCGCGCAGTCGAAATTTTCTTTCTCTACTTGCTTCACATTTATCTCTAAATAAAAATATAATTTAATTGAAAAATTAAATTAAAACCGAACTCAAGCCAAAATAATTAAAATTTCTTTTCATATAAGCCCATACAGTTCGACTAAACTCATAGCTTAATTGTTAAACAAAAAATGTAATGGGGCCATTTCTGAAGATGTTGTCATTTGCGTGGTCATTAATGAAAAGATAGGTGACATTGTCGCAAACTCTTTTTTTTAGTAAGACCGGCACTCTGGGGATGGTCACTACTCATGCAATGCATTGTGGCTGAATTTGGAAAATTGATTATGGGAAGCGGGATAGAGGGATTATGTTTATGGATATTCGATTTAAGCTTTCGGGAACAAGTTCCCTGATTTCATCAGAATACACTCTATTGTAATAACGATAAAACAGCGAAACACACCCCACATTGCATCGATTCTGCAGCTAGTCAATAGAGTTGGCTACCCTACTGTCACCGATAAGCTTCTTCCTGTACGCGGTCGAATAACTTCAATATAGACTTTGAATCACCGGCACATACATGAGAGTTGTATTCTATTTTCGGGCTGATATAGGCGGTATAAATATTGAGGAGATCAGATAGGGTGAAGTATCTCTTACACCATCTTAGGAAGCCGAGGCATTTGAATGCTTCTTTTGAGACCTGAAAATGTGATCCGTCCATCGAACATAAAACTGTATTTTCATGCCAAGAACATCAAAAGCTACTGATTCCTCGATACCCACACCGCCCATATTTACAGATGCAGCAGCACGATCGGTCATACGTCTGTGGGCAAGCATACAACACTCGGTCTTACAAGCAATAAAATCGACCCTATTCGCATGACCCCATTCAGAGATTGTCACAAGATCGCGATTAAGTGTCTCATTCATGTTTTGCCTCATGGCCCCCATCTCCGACAGGCTTGGCCTATTACTTAATGAATATGAATGGCAGATGCTGCTGTTATCTGCAAAAGGGTAGATAGGGTTGAAAGTTTGACAGAGAAGGTCATTAAGAAAAATTAGAAATACGGTTCGAAAATATCCTCACTGATCTGTTTGAGCTGTCACCAAAAGCTCATCGATCCTTTAAGATTGTCATGCATCGGTCTTGCAAGACGTATGAAGGACATGGCCAACCGGGGAATGGCCACACTCATATATACATACATACATATGTATGTATGTATATTACTTTTTGGCTTTGTTTTTATGTATGTACATAGCTTGGGTTCTCTTTCATTTTAAATATGAAGTGTTTTTTATTGTCTATATCTTGCTCCATTTAACAAAGTGTGAGAACAAGTTTTATTTAATATTATAACGCCTTATTGTTGTGTTCGAATCAAGCAATTGAAGCTGTTGGGGGAGAAAATATTAAAAAGGGTGTTTAGTTTAGATCTTTTTTTTTATTTTGGCTTTATTTTATATTTTCACTGTTTGAACAAAAGCACGAAATAACCAGCAACTAGCTAAACATACAATACAATAGTTTGAAAATTTTTCATTCAGTTTGTTCTTTTTTTGATGAGTTTGTAGTTACTATGATTTCGTAGCAAGAATAAAGCAAGCCGAAGCGCCAACGGAACCATTTTTTGTTATTTCTATGAGTGTGTGTATGTGCCCTGCAGACAAAGTAACTATTATGTAGTTAGAACTATACTAGTTGCTTTTTACTTCAGACTAGTTGTCCATCTGTCCTTTTTTCATATATTGAACTATCGATTTTAACATTAGGTTGTTATAGGAGCCCAACTAGTTCATTTGTATACAGTTATGTCCCAGTTCGAATCCTAGTTGTTGTAAACCAGTACTCTTACTAGTTTGTTTATTTAGATTTTGTAACTCTTAAAAAAACTTTGGCTCAACCGGGGTACGAACACACATTACTCATTTTCAAGTCAAGTACTCTACCCACTCAGCCACTTTCTACTTATTTTTTTAAGAGCTAAAAATATGTTTTATATACAATTCGTATGCCTGAAATTTTTTTCCTTTTTTGACTAGTATCGTTATTGTGTCGGTACAACTAGTAATATGATTGTTCTATTTTTACTAGTATCGTTACTAGTCTTGCTACAACTAGGAATATGACTGTCATTTTTTGACCAGTAACATTACAATTAGTAATATGACAGTACATAATCTAGTTGTAAATTTAGCTGCTGGGTGCCTGCATAAACACACATACGCAGGCACATACACACACTCATATATAGAACAGTGGTGGCCAAACATACACTATCTTGTTCTTTGCTTATATATGTACTACGCGGCTAACACCTAGTCTTGACGAGACATAAGTTTGGAAATTTTTGTATTTGCAATTGTCAAAATCTGTTGCTAACACAAAAAGTGCTGTGTGGACAGTAAATGTTAGTGTTCGGGCACATGTTTGGAAATTGATGTTCATACACAAGAAAGAGCAATTATGTTAGGACACAAACTGTCAAATTTAGTATGTATGTAGTGGTTTCTGTATAATTTGTTTGTTTTTATAGAAAAAAAGCTAAAATGTTTATAAATACAAAAGTAATAAAGTGAAATATATGGAATATTTCTAAGATGCCGTGCGAGTTTACTACATGAATATATAAAAATTATGTCTAAACATCACTACGTTTACCCAGCCCTTAACAGAAGCTTGAACACAGATATTTTTTGTAATGTCATTTTGCCGACGCTATTTCTTATGTTCAGAAATAAAAATTGCACTAGAGTTGGGTAGTTCATGAACGAACTAGTTCAATTGAACTACTCACACAAGTGAACGAAGTGAGCTGCTCATATCATTGAACTCTTTTCAGCTCCCTAGTTCACATTTCTTTTACGCTCATATTTCTCTTTCGTTCATGTTTATTTTTAGTTCATATTTCTTTTTCGCTCGCTCTCACAATAATCAGATTACATTTGTAATCAAGGCGCAGAAGCACAAAGAAAGTAAAGAAATTGGATATTCAACCATGATATTAGCACAAAAAAAAGTTATCAACTGCGCTGTCAACTTTGCCTGTTATGGGTATGATTGCCCAGCGCACATACTTATACTGAGCAAGTGAACTATTGAACTAACTGAACTAAAAGAGCGTTCTAGTTCAGTAAAGTGAGCTGAGCTGAAAAGAGCGCTCACTCAAAAGAGCTGAACAGCAAAACTCTAAATTGCACGTCTGGTCGCAGTGTAAATAGATAGGCTATGAATATCACGCACAGTGTACGAGTGTTGATGGTAAAAAAAACAGCCTATGCTCGCGAGCATAGGGCATTGAAAGAATGGCCACCACTGATATAGAACATTAAATATATTGTTGTGTTGTTAATATGGTGTTGGTTAGTAGCTTGTTTTCGCTTAGTTAGTTTTAATATTTATGCCAAAAAATTTATAGTCGCTTTTATTTGTGTGTGTGTGTGTGCGTGTGTGAGCATGTACGATTGTGCCATAAAAGTGTTTTTTCTTACTTGAACTCGTACACGCCCTGTAGGGACTGTCGATAGTAAAACTGTACTGATTCACTATTGACTTTGTCCCCAGTACTACTAACTAACTGTACCCAAGGCAATGTCCTGTACTATAGACATTTAGCATGTGCTTGTCATTGAGATTCCACTAGTGAAGTCGGAACTACCGACTTACTATAGACTAAGGGCCGTTTCTCAAAAAGTACAAGTTACAAATCCACAAGTAAAATACACAGAAAACAACAATAAAATGTGTAAAAGTGTTCTTGTTTTGTATGTATTTTACTTGTAGATTTATAATTGTAGTTTTGAGAAACGGGTCCTAGGTGGTTCTTATGGGAGAACATTGAGACATTGGGACCAGAGATTAAGTAGTGCATTTTAATGATGCTAGTCAACACATATAAAACTTTTTACTAGGTAAGGCAATTAAGTAAGATTTTTTATGAAAATTTTTAGTTTTGCGTGCCGCAGCATTTATTTTCAACATAAAAAAATTATATCGTTTTGTAGCTGTCAAAAATTTCTCATTCCATTAAAGGCAAAATAAAAAGTGTTGACGATTCGTTGAAAATGTCACCAAAAAGTCACCAAACTTGTCGCGAAAAGTGGTGACTTGGAGACACTTGGCCCCTGGCTTCCTTCAGGGCAGTTAAATACACACCTACACATACTTACATATAATAGTCATTCAAAAGCACACATACTTACACATGTGAATTTTAGACATTCATAACTTTTAGAAATGTTAAACACTTACGCATTAAGTTTTTGGCTTATTGTTGGTAAAATGTCTGTTATTGTTTTTTTTAGTGCTCGAGAACAGTGTAAGCAGAAACTTAGGGAGGAGGTTAGATTGTAAAAGGACAAGATATTATTATTGTTCTTGTTTACAAGACAGCACCAGGATTTTATTGCACACCAATCGTAAGCTAAAATATTAAAAAAAATAATAATAATAATAAAAAAGGATAAAAAACAATAAAAATAGTGTGATGATTTTCATAAAATCGGAACCTCCACTCCACCCTATTCTTTTGTTATTAGTATAAAAATAAGCGTGTAAATATTTCGTTATATTTTCTAACTTTTTTTCTTCACACTTACTATACATATGTATATATGTATATGTACATATGTATATGTATATGTATATATATATATATATATATATATATATATATATATATATATATATATATATATATATATATATATATATATATATATATATATATATATATATATATATATATATATATATATATATATATATATATATATAAATATATATATATATATATATATATATATATGTATATATATATATATATATATATATATGTATATATATTTATATATATATATATATATATATATATATATATATATATATATATATATATATATATATATATATAGATATATATGTATATATATATATATATATATATATATATAGATATATATATATATATATATATATATATATATATATATATATATATATATATATATACATATATATCTATATATATATATATATATATATATATATATATATATATATATATATATATATATATATATATATATATATATATATATATATATATATATATATATATATATATATATATATATATATAGCCCGACCATTAAAAGATATTGAAAGTTAAACAAGTATATTGATTTGATTTGATACCAAGATTTGCGACAATAGCAGAAATATATACAAAATATATATCAAACAGTTGTTATTTCAAACAGTATGTTATAATGATATCTCTGTTTTTCAGGTATAAATATTTCCTTGCAAGTTATGATTGTTGTAAACTTTATAATTGACTGCTTTGATGTTCCCTTTGTATCTGCGAGCCGTCATATTCTTATAAAATTCCATATGGCATTTCATTTATATGCTAAGCTTAATTTGGAGCCTGGAATTTATATATTAAAAGGATTTGAAGCCACAAGACCCCAAAGTGGGTGACCTCGGGCTTATGAAAAATTGAAATATATGCCAAGCTAATGTTATTGATCTGATAAGCAAGAGTTTTGGCAAGCAGATTGGTAGCATGTCATAATGTCCAGTGACGTAATGTCCATAGACATACAAGATATATATCACTCCAAAAAGAGTCATAACTTCCATGGATATTATAAAACTTTCAAAAGTGGCATGATGTCCATGAGTGCAGTGTCGTAAAGTCCATGGACATTATGACAATTTTAAGACTGAAAAGATCTTTGCATAGACGGCCTTTGGCAGGGCATAGGTGTTTTCCTTCTTGTTTATCGAATATCGGCTTCGCTGAGCTGAGATTTTCTGCGTAGCTAGGAGAAAGTCCTTCAACCCTGCCGAAGGCCGGCTATGCAAAAGTGTTTACACAGCGAAGACGCTTTTCGATATACTGAAGGAGAAAAGCCTTAAGACCGGCCGAAGGCCGCCTGAAAGTATCAAAACGGTGGAAACTAGTGTTTTGTGTATAAGTATAACTTATAACTGGCAGCCTCGCTATTCCCAAAGAAATTCCAGAAAATCAAAAAATGGGATTTTTACTATTTTCGCTGTATTTTTCTTCGATTTAGCCAGGCACAAATAATTTTTTGGGATATATTTAAGGGCACGTTAGACCTTAAGGTGACTGCTATTTCACCAACGATAATTTTAAAACAAATTTTGCTGTGATATGCCTTATGACATTACCTTTCAAATAGGTATAAATATGGGGTAAGTATTATTGCAAAAACAAATTTTGTAACTACGAAATAATTGACGCACTTTTTTCTGCAAAAAGCGGGGAAAATCAACTGTTTTCAAAATTGTAAATTAAACTGCGTATAACTTTTGACTAAGTTGTGACTTTTAAACAAAATTTTTTCAGACTATTAAAACTTAAGATTAGCAACATCTCCTGGAATGCAATATGAAATTTTATAAGAATTGGGCGGCTCGTTTAGAAATTGTAGATCTATTTCCATTTTTTTCCAAAATCCCCCACTGTGCGTCGTTCTGATCAACGCATGCATGAATGAATGTACGCATTTACTTTTAATTTCCTTGTGCGTATGAAATAAATGATGAAAGTGTACCATATTTTTGTGCTGTGCCATACGTAGACGTAAATTTCGAGATTTAAATTTAATTTTATTCTTTTGTAGTGTCGATATGATTGTTTTCTAACTTGTCATAAAAAATAATGTGAACAACCCAAAATGATATTATTGTCTCCACTTGTAAGTTTAAAAAAATGAATTCTCAGCTTTCTTACACTTGATTAAACATTCATTAGGACGGTTCCCTTTATCAAAAAACAGATTTCAACAACTATATTTAATAAACAAAAAGATACGAATTATCTTTCATTAACATATTCGTGACCAATAAAGCTTTTTTTCATAGGCGAAAGTAGGTTTTTATATATCTTTAAATTTTTGTATAGATCGTAAGTAGCTCTAATTTAAGTAAAGAAAAAGAAAGAAAAAATCAAACTATAAATTTCTAAAACAAGCTTTATTGTTTGGTTGCAAAAAGAAGAGTTCAAAGAGTATGGCAACGCTAGTGACCCACTCAGTTAAAATTTAGATTGAAGGAATGCACTAAACAGATTAAAACACTATTAAAAAAAATCGCTTCTCTGAAAAAATGTATGCATGAGTGCGACGTAAGACCACAAACAGACTATTCTCTATGGCGAGCAGCCAGAGGCCTCAAAAGATCGGTGATGTATAAGTCTCAATTGCAAGGGAACTGATGCTGAAAAAGACATTCTGTTCGTTAATCACTCGCAAAAAGTTTTTACTTCAAAAACGTCTGATGATATAGTTGAACTGACATCCGTACTCGCTGTACCAGATGTTCCCTTCAGGTTCAATATTCGTGAAATTGAACACTTATTGCAGGCTTAAACTTGAAAAAGTTCCATCTGGGCCCTATTATACAAAAAACTTTTCAACTTTTCACTTTGCACTTATCAAATTGTATTTTTTGGCAAAGTGATCATTGTTTCTGTTCCACAATATTCTATGCAAGTCTCACTTTGCACTAAGCAAATTTATGCAAAGACTTTGCTCTCTTTACAAAGACTTTGCACTCTTTGCGCTCCCCTTGCAAAGTGAATCTGCAAAGTGTTCCACAAAGACTTTAACGCTTATGTGCGCGGCAAAGAAAACACCTTATAATGCGTTGCAAGGTACCCGGGTATGTGAAAGTTACGTGAAAAAAAATGTCCCACTTAATATGTAGTTGTGAAGTATTTTTGTGATTGAAAATATATATCTTTTGCCAATTTCATTTACATTTTACAACGTTTTAACTTAATATTTAGTGCAAAAAAGCTTGTTTTCCACGTAGCTTCCAAATAGGTACCAGGGTACCTTGCAGCGCAATAGAAGGTGTTTTTTTTTTGTGCACATAAATATTTTCTAATTTGATTAGAAATTTCTCCGTCTACATCGTTTATACAGACTTTTATTTATTCATGCAGAGCTACTATTGAGCACCAAAAAATATATGTACTTACAATAGCTGTATATCCATATAAAACACGTACAGGTACCCGGGTACCTTGGTACCTTGGTAAGGGTGATAAGAGTAAATTGATCTCTCATATAAAATACAAAAAAAAATTTACTGTACGGCTGCAAAAATACTAAATATTTTGAAAGTTAGTAGTTCTCAAGGAGTTTCATATATGCATATTATAAATTTCAATGAAAAAACTTTGGTTGAAAATGCCAAAGAAAAGGCTGCTTGGGAGGAAGTTTTGAAAAATGCCCAATCCCTGCAACTGGCATCGGCAAAAAGAACCATGGACCTGTGCGAGGGACAGTTTGTTTTGGTTCTGAAAGCCGACAAAGCATCAACTTGAATTTGATTTAAACGAAAGCACTCTTTAAGATTAAAGTTTTGTAGTCCCGAAAAATTAATTCGGTCTCTATAATTTCTAGTTATGACATTTTGAAACCTTCACTAGTTATAACAATATGAATTTGCAAAGCGATCGTTTACCTTGCAAATTTTTAACAAACTTATTAAAATTTGCTTTGCAAAAATAGCATTTACAGTTTTTGTGGAACGAAACCACATAATTATTTGCAAAGTCTTTGCAAATTATACTTTTCAATATTAACTTTGCACTTTGCACTTTGCACAAGATAACGTACGTGGAACAGAAATTTAACTTATCACCTATCAAATTTTATAGTTCTAAGGACCACAAAGTTTTGCAAATTGACGAAAAATTTTATAAGTGCAAAGTGAAAAGCTGATAAGTTGTTTTGTGGAATAGGGCCCTGGTGATAAAATACGCAATAAAATGTTCTTAGAGCTATAATATACTGCAAAAAGGATAACTAAATTTATTTTAAATGGTATTTTGCACCTCGAGTACTATCCTGCAGCATGAAATTTTTCGTTGATTACAATGATACCTAAGCCAGGCAAAGATCATTCGAAGGTGGAACGCTGTAAGCCTATAAACCTATTACCGAACATGTCAAACCTAATTGAAAAGCTACTTATGTGTAAGCTGATACCCATACTGAATGCTACTGGAAGCAGTAAATATCACCAATTCGGTTTTAGGATACAACATAGCACGATCGAACAAAGACATTAAAGGAATTCACAAGGTCGTCCTAAGTACTCTAACTGTTATACAAAAGTTATATGTTTGTTGTTGATATTCTCAATAAAAATATATAATATGACACTACAACTTATTTAGATATGTTTTTATTGTGTGCTATGTGTTCAACTGAATAATTTTCGCATAAAACCGTTTTTATTTTGAATTTTAATATTTGTATTTTTATTTTTTGTACATAAATATATTTTATTTAATTTTTTCATGTTTAGTTTTTGAAGTTTTTATAGTTTAGTACTTGAATGTATGACAGGGTATTCAAATATGTCCTATTTGAAATGTTGTACCATGTTAGTACCTAAGACATTAGTACACTTTGAAAATTCCTTTATTGACTTGTGAATGTGGTTAGAAAAACTCTCGAAAAAAAAGATATATCGATCTGCGCTCTTGAGTTTCTCAGGCTTTTGATAAAGTATGGCATAAAAGTTTGATTCATAAACTAAAGCAAAACCTACCCGCAAACACCCTTAAGTTTTTAAAAAGCTACTGAACTGAACGAAAATATGTCGTTAAGAAAGATAATTTTCTAAGCCCTCCACAGCCGATTCAAGCCGGAGTTCCTCCAGGCAGCATCCTCGGTCTGATATAATATTTGACTTATGCCTTTGACTTGCCGATAAGCAGCAACATACACTTATAAACATTTGCTAAGTTCGAAGTATTCACGAAAATTCTCAAGAAACTTCCCGAAAACTGCAAGAGTATATACCTCAGTTGCAAATTGGCTAAGATAATGGCGGATAAATAATGTCTTAGTGTAGAAACGCACTAACTCAGTTTTTTCAAATCGATAGATAAACCTCTAATCTATCGAAATATTCAAAAAACTCGATTTGCAAAAAGAATGAGTTATGTCGTTTCTATATTAAGGTAACAACATACAGATTTATCTACGTGCATATTTATTCGCATTAACAATGCGTTTTTCGTGCCCGCTGAAAGTATAGTAAAATATATCTGAAAATGAACGCATACATTTGAAAATGAAGTTTGTTTTAGCGCGATTTAAAATATTACAAATAAATATACATAAGTTTTTTTAGTGTAAGACTTCCCATTATGTGTTAAAAACAAAGAACGGAAATACTGTTTATACTCTTTTCATACAAAATGACGTGTCCGAATTGCATGCTGCTGGTTTTCCACTCTAGAAAGTATAAATTTTATCAAAAACCGAAAGTATATTTATAACGGGTTTAAAATATTTGCATTTGATTTTCTTACTTCAAGGCCGGTAATATTTAAACGTTTTGTGAACTTTGTCAAATATCATTATATTGCAAAAGCTTTCATCAATCAAACATGGTTTACATCCTTAAAACGTATTGAGTGTTATCGATCGATTTTTAATTTAAATAAAATTTTTTAGTCTATAATTAAGGAGTTTATGTTAAAATTCATCGAATATTATACATCTCAATTTTTGTAAATTCAACATATAATTTGTGTTCTGAAAAAAAATTAAATTCTTGTGAACATGTATGAGTGTTCCGTTGACAAATTTCTTAAATATTATTTATCTGTAAATTTAGGAGGCTAAGAAAAGTTATCAGCAGCGGAAAGGCAGAAACGATATAAAGATCATTATCCGTTTAGAAATGTCTCATTTGCTTTCAAAGAATTTTGATTCTATTGCACTGTGGGTTCTTATATGTCCGAAAAAATATTAGGTAAGTAGCATTTTGGTGCGAATAATTATTTGAAATTTACCTAACATTTAACGTTTTCGGTCACTTTTGTTCAAAATGATTTTATTTTAAAGGAGATTTAGCCTGCTTATATAAATCTTGAAAAAGATACTAATTCTTTTGTTTTCCATGGGAATCTAAGCCAAAATTAAAAAAATAGTCATACATTTTAATTTCGTCTTACGATTATTTTAAATATTTTTTTAAGTTTTCAGAAATTACTAAAATAGTACAAAAATATTACCAAAATTGAATGGTACATAGTACAACAAATTTTACATAGTACAGTTTTTCTAATATAGTACAGAAAGTGGCAACGCTGACGCACACTGAAGTTAAATATCTCGGTGTTCATTTTGATCGTCGTCTAAAGCTTAGTACTCTGTGCAAATTTGCGAAAAATGTTGGTCAGCATTGGATTTTTCATATGAAAAATATGACAAGTAACCAATCATTACTAGCCGTTTAAAGTATGCTGCAATTGTGTACGTTTTTAAAAAAAACCCGCTGTTCTTGTTATAAAGTCCACACAAAAAATGGTGCCCATATTATTTCGCATGAAGACTCAAAATATTGTAGATACATTTCTTATATTTTTCATAAAATAAACAGAGTACTACTTCTGCAGCATTTTTTCGTAAGCAATTCGTGTAAATTTTTTATATGGACTTTTGACAGCACTTCGCACGAAATGATGAACAGAGTAACATGCTTAACATGGAAATCCCACATAGATTCAAAGATGACCCAAATTAAATTAAAAGCGGCTCAAATGAATTTGCTTGTTGAAAGAAATTCTACATTAAACATGGATTGTAAACTTCTGTTAAGCAACTCTATTCTAAAACTAATATGTTCCTATGGTATCCAGTTATGGGGCACTGCCAAACGTAGAGAAAACTCAAATCTGACAAAATAATATTCTCGTAGGAGTACTTAAAATCCCTAGCCCGCAACATCTTTAACTTTAGAGGCCACTCTCGGGTAAGAAGGAGGGAGGCTCTTGCTCTCAGCCGAACACGAGAGACGTAAAATAACACCTTAAGAAGCAATCGCAGAAACAAGTGTTTTTTTGGCATTGGTTGGACTTATAATTAAACATTTTAGAGTTAAGATTTATTTAACTACTAATTTTTATTTAAATTTTTATGGAAGATACAATAAATAAAAATAAACGCAAAAATATTATTTGGTCACGAACGGAAGAATACGTGGACTTTTCAATGGAAAGGCCCATATGTAAACTAAAGACTGCAATACGGATAAATAAGAATATAATTTAAAGATTTATCACACGTAACCGGCTTGGTACTAATATTTTATAACCGATTTTCCTGAGACATGTAAGCGTGTTTATAAGATATCTGTATTATTTTATTATTTCATAAGATTTCAGTAGCTTATTACTTTTTCATATATTATTTATTGGGATTATTATTGTTAGTATTAATCTTCTTTTGGCTTCCGCTTTACATACGTTTATTTTTAATATTATAGAAAAGTGCCAATATCAATTTATTTTTATTACACATATACCGAAAGTAAACAATTACAAACATAAAATTTTCAAATAAAACTTTTTTAACAGCGTAATTTTTAAACTTTTTTTAATTCGTCATTTTAGTCATATAGTTTTCAAAATTTAACGTTTTTGTTTTGGCTAAGAATATTTTGAGCACTAGTTTAGGACATAAATACTATTTATCAGATATCACTTTAAACTTTTAAAATTCAACATTTTACGCAAATTTAGGTAGTTTGTGTGATATTAGCTCTTTTGACTTATTTTCTTTGGGGCAACACATAGTGGACTCGATTGCAAATATCGGTAATATATTTTGTAAACTACTGATCTCATTACAAAATAATTTGGGCAAAATTATAGAGTAGTGCCGAAGATTTCATACTGGTGGTACTCACGATGAGCTGTAGGGTGTAAATGACAACAACCTCCAGTGTTAAAAACCTTTCTAAAACCAATTTTAGTTAACTTCTGCTGTTTTGGTAAGCTTAGAAGAAGATAAGGAAAAAAGTGTACTTCGTAAAACTATCTTTAAAGACAGAACAGATATTTCGATTTTATATAATATAATATACTAGATGAGGCCACCTGCTTCGCGCGCTTAAAGTTTGTTTTATGAGTATAAGGTGTCCGAAGAATATTATATAAATTTCTTTAGATATGGTTTAAATTTCCCGTAATACAGAATAAACAATGCTACCAACATTAAAAAAATCTTGTAATTTCCAGCAACATTGCTATTAGTAAAATTGCGTGTTTTCGCTTTTTTTCTAATATAACTTTGAAACGAGATGTTTTATAGCGGTAAAAAGTATCGTAAGTTTGAACTAGGACTCTAAAGTACCTCTGTACCAGAGCTGTAAAAAATTGCAATCAATTTTGATTGCAATCAATATGATTAAAACCAAATTGATTTCATTCTTTGATTTCAAAATGATTTCAGATTTCAAACTAAAATCATGTCAAGATTGTAATCTTTTCTGATTTCAATCATTTTTAAATCATTTTTTTTTAATCATTGATTGCAATCATTTTAATTGCGATCAATTTGATTGCAACCAAATTTTTTTGAAATCGTGTGATTTCAATATATTTCCCTAAAATCACTACTATAGTGTAAGTCCAACAAAATAGTATAAAAAACGTACCAGAACGTAGGTTTGTTAGCCATTTCATGCAGTTTTTTTAATTATCAGGGTAAGCTTTATTTCTAGAAGAATGAGCATCATTTGAACAGAACGATGATTTTGATTCAGATTTATATTTGATTGCAATCACTGGATTTGATTGCAATCAATTAATATAGATATTAATTTGAAAAAATTTATTGCAATCATTTTTATTGAAATGATTTCATGATTTTAAATTTAAATCATGAAATTAAATTCACGGTTTTGATAGCAATCAAAAACTAGGAATCATTAACATGAAATCATGTGATTGTAATTAAATTGATTGCAATCTTTCACAGCTCTGCTCTGTACCAAATTTTATGAAAATCCGTTGAGTAGTTTTTGCGTGATGCGTGTTCGGACAGGCAGTCAAATATTTCAAAAGTTGGTGTTTTCTGTTTTACATCGATTACTGTTTACGCCGCCATAAAAATTTTCAAAAAATATTTCATGTACAGATACACCCATTTTAAAGTTTTATTATATGTATAGATATAAAATATATATTAATACTATTTTATTTATTACAGAGATTTTTTGTGTATTTTGATCTCCTAATTACGATGGCGTCATTAGTTTTTCCCTAGGAACTCTAGTTTTAAAGATATAGTGACATTTATCATTTGCATAATTTACCCCACTTTTTGTATTGTTCGCTTACACAGAAAAAAATAACTTTCGTTTTTGATAACAAAAATCCCGGTATTCAATAATTTTTTTTTCAAATTTCCTGTGATAAAGAATTCCCCTATATTGATAACAAAATTATTTCAAAATAAATATATATATATATATATATAAATTAAAAAAATGTTGACATGGCTGGAATACGAACCCGGGCTTTCCGGACGTAAAGCATACACTCTCTAGCTGAGCCATATCCCATTTATTTTTTTATGGGATACAACTTGTTTTAAGTACTTACATATGTATAAAAAGAAAAGAAATAACCGGCATGGAAAAGAAATACTTACGACGAAATATTTTATTATGTTAAAGATAAATGTTATTGAAATTCATATTTTTTTTAATAACATGGTTTTATTGAATATAATTCTTGTTTATTTTTTTCTGTGTAGTATTTTACGAATGGTCCTACATCCTTTAAAATGCTTTCTAGATTATTAATTTGCACAAAATTCTCTTTCATTTTGGGTAGTGAAGTTGATGAGTATATCAGGATATCTTACTGTTATTGCAAGGGTGTTAAAAATTTTATGTTTTTGGTTTAGTCCTTAAAACTTTATTTTAATTTAAATTTTTTGAAATTAAAATAACTGATCCTTATATATTTTCATCCGCTGATGGCGAAAATAACGGTAATTTTTTCTTGCGGCTCTAGTTTCAGAGATATTGTGCACTATAAAAAAATACTATAAATTTTTCTCCACCCAAAAAATATTGTTTTTTATAATATGATGTCCCTGATTTAAAATTTAGCCTCTATTTTTAATACGTTGTAAATATATTATAAAAATTTTGCATTACAAATATAAATTTTTCCTTAAAATATTTTTTGTTTTATTTCGTAAAAGCTGCAAAATTCAAATACGCGATGTAATTAGCACAAATAATACAAGAATTTCCTGGACGGTTCTCACAAAATCTTTTATATGTAACCATTGAAATTCACAAATGTGATATATATTATATATGATATATATTATATAATACAAATATTTATTGGATAGCTTGGCAAAAGAAACATTTTAAGTATTTTTTACATAATGCGCAATATATCGGAAGCTAGAGGTGGTAGAAAAATAATTAAGGTTTGCTATATACAATTTTTTAAATTAGTTTTCAGCCGACTTCAAAAAAAGGAAGATGCTGTCAGCTCTATTGCAGAAAATCAAATTTTTATCATCCTATTGAAAAGCTGCCCTATTAGGTAAAAGGTGTGAAAGACGACCACCTCGGGTATTAAACACCTTGTAGGTGTCGTAACTTGAACAGCCATGGATTGTAAAATTTGAATGAATAGATAGGGATGTAAATAGTTTTGAAAAACTTGAGCTAAGTTTTTGAGCATATTTTTGGGCCTGCTCTTGTATTTATATTCGAAGGAGCGTTTTTAGAAAAATTTAGCCACTTTAAACTCTTTTCAAACTAACTGATTGTAAAAATCATATTAGAAATTCTGGAATTTAAGACCCATCTTTATTTATAAAAACATTTCTCGTTAGGAATATGGACACCGTTCAAAAAATTTTAACTTTAACAAGAAAAGAGAAATAAAACCTTTTTTTTAACAGTTTAAAACACGAAGGAACGGGCGATGAGGCTGGTGAAGGAACACAAAAGAATTTAATATGTATTTTATGGACACAAATCTACAATAAATCTCAAGTTATATACGGTTAAATGTACGTATGCATGTACATATGTACATATGTATGTACATCTGTACTTGTATAAAGTTGTATTTTTAACCTTTTTGTAAGTTTGATTTCATATTGTTACTGTTAATGTACTCGTAGTCAGTCTATGTTGCTACTTACTCTCTCTCTCTCTCTGTACAAGTAAATTCTTTGCTTTGTGCATACGGATGAATGATTTTTTTCCTCCGGATTCTGTAATTTACAGTGTTGCCATTATCTTTATAGCTTAGAAAACAAACAGGCATTTTTTAACTATGAAATATATGCTTTTACATACACTCTAAATCACTTTTGCTGATAGTAAGTTACTAAAATGAAATACACATATTGTCGACTTTTGGAAAAAGTGTGACAAGTAGATTATGGGCCTCACTTTCTAAAACACATCACGGAAGTGAAATGTGTGTATATAGAAAACAAAACAAAATTACTCAAATTCTATAAATTCATATTAATTTTTTGTGGTATTATAACATTTTTTGTGTGTTTAATTATTTGCTTCGAAATTATTTTTCATACAAACAAAGAAGTGCGTTCAGTGATCTTAACTTAAGTAAAAACTTAAAACTTTGGGTGTGTCTATAAAAAAGCTTAGTAAAGTCTCTGCTACTCTAATTGAACTTGAATTTTTTCCATATATCTGTATTATGGACTGCTTTCAACTTCTTCAACATCTACGATAAGCGAAAGAATTTTTCCAAATCAAGTTTTATCAAAACTAAAGAAAAGAATCGCTTAAATCCTGAACATTTAAACAAAATTATTTTTCTGAAAGATTAGAAGATCTCCTTACTCTATTGAAATAACTAAAAAATGATCTCACAAACTTGTTATTTTTTTAATTAATACATATGATTTTTTGCTTGATTTAGCTCACGAATTGTTATATATGTTATGTTCTTGTTCTTTTTTACTAATAAACTCAAAACAATAATAAATTATATATATATATATATATATATATATATATATATATATATATATATATATATATATATATATATATATATATATATATATATATATATATATATATATATATATATATATATATATATATAAATATATATATATATACATATATATATATATATATATATATATATATATATATATATATATATATATATATATATATATACATATATATATATATATATATATATATATATATATATATATATATATATATATATATATATATATATATATATATATATATATATATATATATATATATATATATATATATATATATATATATATATATATATATATATATATATATATATATATATATATATATATTTATATATATATATACATATATAATGGGTGATTTTATAAGAACTATCGGAAAGTAAAAAAAAAACACATAAAATTCAGAAAAATGCATGAAATATTTATTTGGATCGATAGTTGGGTCGATATAATTTAATGTTTGAAGATTATTTCATGCAAATGTTGGCCGCGGCTGCGCCTCAAATGGTCCATCCGCTTAGTCAATTTTGGCATACTCTTTCCAACATTTCGGCCGGTATCTCACGAATAATGTGGCAATGTTGGCTTCCAGTTCGTCAATCGAAGCGGGCTTGTCGCTATAGACATTAGCCTTAACATAGCCCCACAAAAATAGTCTAGAGGCGTTAAATCGCACGATCTGGGCGGCCATTGACTGGTCCCAAGCGTGAAATAAACTGTTCACCGAACTCGCCTCTCAATTGGTCCATTGTTTCGCGTGCTGTGTGGCATGTGGCACCGTCTTGTTGAAACCACATGTCATGCAAGTCAAGCTCTTCCATTTTGGGCAGAAAAAAGTTTGTTATCATCGCACGGTAGCGCTCACCATTCACAGTAACGTTGTGATTCGCATCATCTTTGAAGAAATACGGCCCAATGATGCCGCCAGCCCATAATCCGCACCAAACGGTTGTTTTTTGTGGATGCATTGTAGCTCTTGCAATGCTTCTGGCTGCTCTTCACTCAAATACGGCAGTTTTGCTTGTTCACGTATCCATTCAACCAGAAATGAGCCTCGTCGCTGAACACAATTCTTCGATAAAAAGTGGATCTTCATCTAACTTTTCAAGAGCCCATTCACCAAAAATTTGGCGTTGTGGTAGGTCGTTTGGCTTCAATTCTTGCACCAGCTGTATCTTATAAGGCTTCACACCCAAATCCTTCCGCAAAATTTTCCACGTAGTGGAGTAACAGAGGCCCAATTGCTGCGAACGGCGCCGAATCGATAATTCACGGTCATCACCAACACTGGCCGATACGGCTGCGATATTTTCTTCAGTTCGCACTCTACGTAAACGTGTTGGTGGTTTCAATGTCCAACAATGTAAATTTGGTGCGAAATTTTTTTACAATAGCCCGAATAGAAGCCTCAGTAGGTCGATTAAACTGACCATAAAATGGAAGAAGCGCGCGATGAACTTTCTTAACAGAGCACGCATTTTGGTAATAAAATTCAATAATTTGCAAGCGTTGTTCGTTTGTAAGACGATTCATGATTAAATTAGAGACCAAACTGAAGATGTTTGACAGTGACACAAGATACAAAACGTGCGTGAGCTGTCAAAACTAGTGTTTCCAAAAAGATAATAGCAAAAAAATCACTCGTTATATATATATATATATATATATATATATATATATATATATATATATATATATATATATATATAAATATATATATATATATATATATATATATATATATATATATATATATATATATATATATATATATATATATATATATATATATATATATATATATATATATATATATATATATATATATATATATATATATATATAATATATATATATATATATATATATATATATATATACATATATATATATATATATATATATATATATATATATATATATATATATATATATATACATAAGTATATTAAGGAATTGAGATTTTATTCGAAATATTTTTTAAAATGTGCAACGAGGTGTTAAGAGGGCATTCTAAATGGAAAAAACAAGACGTAACGTAACGCTTAAAAATGTAACAATTCGATTATTTCGAACTTAATGTAAATACATACTAGCAAATTACAAGAACCACAAAAAACAACAAATAATAATATTTGGAAGAACTTACCGACTAGAAATTTTCATGTGCTCCTAATTGGGAACCAACTGGGTTGTCCAATTGGTTCCCGAATTGGGATGTAACGCAGAAACGTATTTGGGACCCGATGGGGCAATCTTCACAAGTTCCCCTTTGGGAAATCCTGATAAGATCCCTGTATTATCGGGATGTTTACAAGTTAAGATTGATTGTTTATACTGAAGACTTTTAATTGGAATGTTATTTGCTTCATCAGGACATAATTTTCGGAGAATTTTTATATATGGTGGAATAGCAGCCTTTTCAGTATTTCGAAATGATAACTCATTCAATCTGCGACATATTTGTGATAAAGGTCGATTGCCGTTTCGAATAAATTTTTTCAATTTTCCAAGAAAGCTTTCAAAAGGATATGCGGATATTTCAGGAAGAGTGCAGTTCATATGCTCAACATCATCGGCGAGATGAATAAGATTATGCATATTACTTACAAGACAAGTTTCACCATATAACAATTTTGACGTTGTAACAAAAAGTTTAAGGCAATGTTTAGCATGTTCTAGCTTTTTCAGAGCAAGGTCTTTAGAACACAACAATCTAATTCCAACATGCAAAAGCAAAAAATGTCTATAAACATCTTCAGATAAAACTTGTTTGAAAATTACGGGACCAGCATACAATAATATAAATTGGAACTCAGTGGCTTTAAATTTCGCAATGTCATCTAAAGATCTCGTCGTTCTTTGAAAGTCCTGCGGTACCTGATACTTAATTAGTTGCAGCAATCTACTTAAAATATTCTTCATATTTTTACTTAATTTGACAGACTGAATATTACTATTTAGCCAATAGTCCAGTATTTTTTTCACAATTCCTATATATACTAAGTGCATGGAATCTAAAGCAAACTCCCGAATCATATCAATATGAGGTGTAATGTCAAGCAAAGGTGATATACCAGTATGATGCTGGTGGTTACTCTGATTCCGAAATGAATAATCTGTTCTTAAAATACATTGCTCCTGATTTACCGGATAAATTGTTCGATTTTCCATTCGCTGACCTTCAACTTCGCATCGTTCACAAGCCCAATAACCTCCGTGTCCTTTAATACACTTTATAAATGATCGAGCAGGTCGGTCACAAATAAATGCTTTTATTGATACTGTGAACAATGTATTATCTATTTGAACTCCATATCGTATAAGATGATTTATTTCAATAACAAATTTTCTTAAGTAGGCTTTTACATTATCTGGCTTTTGTTGTCCACAGTAAATAGCTACTGGAAAAGGTTTATAGATATCAGGGCAATTAAATACCTTACATAAAATTGGCCAAAATTGTACAGAGCTTGATTTGTACAGAGGTAATCCATCCATATTTACAAGTAATTGAAGCTCCTTGATTTCATGTACGTTTGGGTTCACGGTATGTTTCAAATTGTTTTCTAATCCGAAATAAGCCAATTCACCTGAATCATTGTCATCCAGTTTTTCTGTTGTAAATGAAAAACTATTCGTACCCAAAAATGTTTTAGCACATTTCGGTAGGCTGGGATATTGAGTTTTTCTTAATATTTTCAAAAGTCCTTCTAGTCGGCTATGGGTAATCGGAGGCTCCATTAATGCCCACTCCCGAAGTTCTTCAAAATCATTTAATTTCTGTTCATCATTGCATAACTGTTCTTCGTCACTGCTTGCTGGCTCCTGCGCATCTTCGTAATTACTACCTTCTGACTCTTGTGCATCTTCGTAATCACTACTTTCATTAATCCTCTCATTATCAATGGGCCCATAATCTCCTGATGTATCGTCACTTTCTATTTCATTACCTTCATTAATACCAATATGTTCTTCGGTATTACTCTCATCGTCAGTTTCATCAGTTAACGACTCGGTCGAATTCCCAAGTTCATAATTAACTTCATATTGCGAAGATGATTCACGGTGTCTTTGAGTTCGTAAACGTCCAAGCTCCCGATTTACATACACTCTATCAGTAATTGACATGTTCAAAATTTACAATAAAATATTATCATGAATAAAAATATGACAAATGACTTATTCAAAATGTAATAAATCTGTTAGATTTTCCCAACAAGTTCCTAATAAGTCCCCACTTGGGAAGAACTGATTTTAACTTACTAATATGTAAATGGGCTATCCCAACAAGTTCCCAACCAGACCCCAAATGCGATATACCTTTTGGGTTTGCCCCATACATTCCCAACTGGGTCCCAATATGAGTATTGGGACAATTTCTAGTCGGGTTGCTTTTGAAATAAAACAATTTTCAGTGGTTCCAATGGCAACACTGTCGATAGATGTTCCGATGTATGTCTGTATGCATGTGTATCTGTTTATTTTGTGTTATTCTTTATAGAAATACATATTTTTCCGTTTATGGATTTGTTATGTCGGTTCATGGGTATTTTATTTTTCTATTGGAGGTTTTTTTTTTTATATTTTAGTATGGAAATTACATACTCGTTCGTACATTGATTTGGTGTTCAAGTACGGTTGATTTTTGTCAATGTTTAAATACAAAAGATGGCCAAACCGATGAAAACATATTCTGGTGTATGGATAAGCAAGTGTATTGGTATGTTTAGGTTTTTTTAGATTTTTCCCTATAATTCGGATTAATGTATGAGTATTAAATATGTGTGTGTTTTTGTTTGATGCTTATTTTTATACCTACTGAGCTTTGGCTGCAGAAGTAAACAAATCAAATATCATTTATGACAGACAGTAAAAGAGAATAAAAGGAAAAGCACAAAATCATATAAAAATCAAATAAAAATTTAATCGTTTGGAAAATTTGTTGGGATTTTTTTAAGAATGCTGGTGATAACAAATATTTGATTATTTGTATTTACATGTACTAGTATTGTATGTTTTTCAATTTGTACTTGAGAATGTATATACATACCTACCCAGCAAAAATATCCGTCTACCGGAAGCAGGTTTGTAAGGGAGAGATTTCGGTACTCTCCCTTACCAACCTGCTTCCGTATTACATGATTTTTGTCTGGAGGCATGAGCTTCTTTTTGCGCATCTTAGATGCATTAACCTCATGTCTTTTATATGTATGTAATAAAAACAAATTTGCTCTTTATATCACAATTTCACCTACACTTGGATAAATTTTTTATTTGAAATTATTTTATGTTGATTTTATATTTTTTTATATATTAAGTGGAACAAACACAATTGGAAACTATATTACACTACAATTTACTTTTATTAAATACTTTTTGCTCGCGTATTGAATCTAGAATCGATCCCACGATCTTCGCATGGTAGAGAAGAACATTAACCACTAAGCTATCGAGGCGCATTTATTATCATACACAATACAATGGAAGAAAAAAAATCTAATTACGAAGTAAAAATAACACTCGCATCCATATTTGTAAAAAAGTTTGAGTTGAAAGAAAAAAACTTCGGGTTTGAATAACATGAAAAAACATAAATAGCCGACCACCTTTCTCGCGTGTGCGTTAAATTTCTTCATTCGCTTACGTTATTGCAACCTCGTAAGGCAGGGGGGATGCACTATGTGCTTTTGCGCATCTCCGAAGCCCTTCTATTTAATCTTATTGCATCCTTGTACCAAATTAATTTTTGCTGGGTATGTGTGTATATATATTTATAACAACAACAATGTTGCAAAATATCTTAAATAATTTATTTAGTTCGGCTTAAGTTCATTTTTAATTTAATCTTTCGATCAAATTATTTTTTATTTAAGAAAGAAATTTCAAAGCATGTGAATATTATACATTCAAAGAAAAATTTGGATGTACGGAGGATTGAACTGACAGCTGTTTCGTGACCACCAAGTCTACTCGTCAGAGTCCTTTACCTACACTACCACTGACAGTGGCAACAACACTGTAGCGGAAATCCTACTAATTTTAGTAAGCTCAATTAACAGTTTGTCGCCATCTTGTGGCGAGTGGCACCTAATAATTAACTTTTTCTAAATGTTCGGAACTTCACTAACTGTCTTTTCTTAGAATGTTCAACTATTCTAAGCTTTTTCGTTTCAGTCTTACCAGCGTGGAATATCTTCGATATTCTCAATGCTGGGATATTTTGAATGTTTATTTTGCCCAAGGTTTTGGAACAGTACACATTCATATTTAGCTAAGTGCCTTTAGAGAAATGAAAAGCTTAGAACAGTTGAACATTCTAAGAAATGATAGTTATTGAAGTTCCGAACATTTAGAAAAAGTTAATTACTAGGTGCCACTCGCCACAAGATGGCGACAGTCTGTTAATTGAGCTTACTAAAACAGCTGTCAGTTCAACCCCCGTACATCCAAATTTTTCTTTGAATGTTCAATATTCACGTGATTTGAAATTTCTTTCTTAAATAAAAAATAATTTGATCGAAAGATTAAATTAAAAATAAACTTAAGCCAAACTAATTATATAACTTTAGATAAAAGCCATACAATTCGACTAAAAATTCATAACTCAATTATTAAATAATTTATTTAAATAAGTTTGTATATTCATCTACTTTAAAAGTTTGAATACAAAACCAAAAAAACAAAAAAAAATACGAAAGATAACTGGCAACAAAAGTACTAATTTCTCTATGAATACAAGATTATCACAGAAACACTGCAATACAAATGGTAAACAGAGATAAATTTAATTATGGCGGCTCGTTAACGCAGAATGTTCATTATGGCATTCGCAGATCAGTATGTAAAGTAGTGTTGCAATATGTTATATGTTTGAAGCACTCGCCATTGACGATTATAGCTACTCCACTGCTCCAAGCTATTCTGTAACATGTGTAATGTCAAATCACTGGTTTGCAAAATTATTCAACGTTTTGTTGTTTTATTCTTATTAGGATCCCGCCCAGTAGTCATATTGTTATGTGCGCAGTGTTAAAATAATTTTGTAAATTTATATATTCTTTCAAAAGGTTTCCAGGGGGTCGTGGTTTTCAGCCTCACATTCGAAAAATCAAACAAATATACAGTTATAAAATATTTAGGTAGATCAATTTGTCTTTCGCATAAAAAATATTAATCCATTATAAAAAAGAAGTCGTTTTCTTAATTCACTAAAGACTCGCATATATACACATC
>OY101450.1:193688-233688 GCA_956483635.1 Panzeria rudis | reverse complement strand
TTGACGACCCCGCGGGCCCTGAGTTATCACAGGTTTGAAGGCATTCTAGGTAGAAATCCTTAAAAAACCTGTGATTCCGCACCGCTGAAAAGCATTAAGATCAAGTCCAGCACGGTCTTAATTATGGCATTTCTGGACATACGAATTTGAATTGTTAGAACCCTGGGCTGACGGTTGTGGTATTCTGGGACTTGAGTATGTAGGAGTGAAATTTTACAGAAATGGCTCTCAGGCTAATGCCACAACTGCCTCCGTCCTATTAAAACTTGGCAAGTCTCAAAGTACGTTTAAAATTCGTCATCATTAGGTTGTTGGTGCAGGTTCGGATGTCGTTCCCCGGTTAGCACGGATCTGGCTCTGGCGGGATGATCCATAAGATCTTTTCGTCAACCCTCGCATGGACCTCACTGCTTGCAAAGGGACCCATGGGGTCTTAACGTGACTGCACATCGAACGGAGATAGCGGCTTTGAGTTTGGACCCATTAGAATGAATTTTGAAAATAAAAATCGAAGTAACAATGAGTTAAATATGGGAGATGTTGAAAACCCATTTGCAAGGAAGTCGGTGATCACGAGATCGCCTCCTACAGCAGTTAGTAGTAGACCTGTTCCAGTGTCAAATACCGTCGACAATAGTAATGAGGGCCACAGTAACAGTGTGAAGAGATTAGGAGTGAAAATAGGAGAGTTGTTAGATTTTCTGAAGACACGCTCAAACGTGCACAGGGACATAGTGACAATGTCCCGTGAGATACAGGCGTTGTATATGCAGGTTTCAGATGAATTGAGTAGCAAAGGTGTTAGTAGTGACGAGAAATCGCGGACTAGCAGAGAAACGCAGACAGACGAACCGGCAAGGGTAAACCTTGTGATAGGTGGAACCCCAAAGCGCAGAAGAGATGATAATATTCTTAGCCCAAAGGGTAACAAATCTAAGAGGAAGAAGGGCACAACCCCCAATAGGGCATTGAAGAAAAGTGAAAATGCTGTACCCAGGGAGACAGGTATAAACACGGCTGGTAAACAAGATCCGAATGTTAAAGATCCTGACTGGGTTAAAGTTGGTCCAAGAGCTAGAAATAGAAAAAAGACAATACGACCAGATGCTTTGATTATTAAAACTTGTGGGGATGCTTCCTATGCTGATATTCTCAGACAAGTGAAGAAAGACCCTAAGCTGGATAATCTGGGTCAAAACGTAAAAAATATCAGGAAGACTGAGAAAGGTGAATTATTGTTAGAGTTGAGTAAACCCTCGCATCAGAATACAAGTGAGTTCAGGTCGACGGTAGAAGAGGTATTAGGTGAGGTCGCAGAAGTTAGAGCACTATCCCATGAGATTAGGATCGAGATTAGAGATATAGATGAGGTAACCACAAAGGAGGACGTCTATGAAGCCCTCATTAGAGAATCCGATTTTAAATCCCTGCAGCCTGCTGCAGTTAAATCGTTAAGGAGAGCGTACGGAGGAACGCAAACTGCCACCATTGGCGTAAGTGCTATCTTAGCTTGCCGTCTTATAGAGATGGCGAAGATACGTATTGGTTGGGTTGTTTGCAGAATACGCGAAAAGGTAACACCAAGAAGGTGCTATAAATGTCTTGATTATGGACATAGAGCAGCAAACTGTAGGGGGCAGGACCTTTCTAAAAACTGCTTACGGTGTGGCAAAACTGGCCACAAAATTGGAACTTGTTCCAATAAACCGTCGTGCTTGCTTTGTAGGAATGGAACAAACACCGCTAGTGACCATGTCACCGGATGTGCAGTTTGTCCATATTACAGAAGAGCTCTACAGAAACTTAGGGTTTAAAGCAAAACTTAAGGCATCAAAATGCGTATATTACAGTTAAATCTCAACCATTGCCAGCTCAAGAGCTTCTTAAGCAAAGCGTTCGAGATTTAAATGTAGATGTCGCTGTGCTGAGTGAGCCATATCGGAACATGGGATCTGTAAATTGGGTTTCCGATAATACGGACACATCGGCGATATGGAACACCAGCACGCTAACAATACGAGATAAAATAACATCAGAATGTGGATATGCCCGAGCCACTGTCTCTGGCATCACACTATACAGTTGCTATATTCCCCCTAGGTATTCTATAGAGGACTTTCGAGTAATAGTTGACAATATAGTAACAGATGCAGTTACAAGAAATCCTGTCATAATAGCGGGTGACTTCAATGCGTGGGCTGTTGAATGGGGCTGCCCCTTGACAAACACAAGAGGTAGAGTACTCTTGGAAGCCTTTTCTGTATTGGGTGTTGTACTCATTAATAATGGAGTTGAACAAACTTTCAGAAGGGGTGATGCTGGATCGGTAATTGACATTACATTTGTCAGTAGCAGCATCACAAGCCAAGTTAACTGGAGAATATCCGACATCTATACTCATAGCGATCATAGCGCTATAATCATAGATGTACAAGATGAACAGCCCCGTGTGATTGCACAAGCACGAGGTTTGACAGGATGGAAGGTAAATACCTTTGATAAGGATATCTTCGCAGCTTGTATGGAGAACATGGAACTGAGTGGTTCAGCTGAAGATATGGCAGTGCAATTAGTAAGTCATATCACTAATGCCTGTAACGTAGCTATGATAAAGCGTAAAAGGTCACCAAATAAGCCCCCGGTGTACTGGTGGAATGATGAAATTGCTAGCTTGCGATCGGAGTGTATAAGTGCCCGAAGGCAGTATACACGAACGAGAGGTAGGTTAGAGAATAGTGTACACCATCAAATATATAAGGATAAAAGGAAAGCGTTGAAGATTGCAATTCGTAGGAGCAAGCGTAGGTGTTTTCTTAATGTTTGTGATGAAGTAGATAGTAATCCTTGGGGCTTTGCATATAAATTGGTAACCAAGAAACTTAAATGTCTTGGTCCATCGCCGCCAAGAGAGGAGCCTCTCCTCAAGGGAATTGTAGATCATCTCTTTCCCCAACAGGAAACTCCGACATGGCAACACAGCTACCCGGCTGAATTTTTCGACATTCCTCCGGTTACGATTGCCGAGATAGAAGGTGCTGTCTCAAAATTTAAAGACAAGAAGGCACCAGGTTTAGACTGCATTCCGAATATGATACTAAAAGAAGCTGTTAAACT
Source organism: Panzeria rudis (assembly GCA_956483635.1). Taxonomy (NCBI): domain Eukaryota; kingdom Metazoa; phylum Arthropoda; class Insecta; order Diptera; family Tachinidae; genus Panzeria; species Panzeria rudis. Next base: position 230,574 of record OY101450.1, on the reverse strand, counting down.
CCATCCTGACTATTTTTTGAAAGTAATAAGCGCATGCTTGAGCCAGGGCATTTTTCCAACAATGTGGAAGAAACAAAAGTTAGTATTGTTACCTAAGGATAATAAGCCACCAGACGACCCTTCCTCTTATAGGCCGCTGTGTATGATAGATACAAGTGGGAAATTGCTAGAAAGTATAATCTGTAGAAGATTGGAAAGTTGTGTTGAAGCTAACCGCGGCTTAGCAGATAACCAATTTGGCTTCAGGAAAGCAAGGTCAACAGTAGATGCTATCAAAGTTGTAGTAGAAACTGCTGCTCAGGCTATCCAAGGGAAGAGGTGGAGAAATGGAGCAAAAGAGTATTGTGTAGTTGTAACGCTAGACGTAAAGAATGCCTTCAACACGGCAAACTGGGAGCATATTGTTGATGCCTTAGCCAGTTTAGACATCCCAGGATATCTACTGGCAATTATACAGGACTATTTCCGAAATAGAGAGCTAGTTTATGATACTGATAAGGGTACTAGAAGACGAAAGATCATTGGTGGGGTGCCTCAAGGATCAGTACTTGGTCCACTACTGTGGAACGTCATGTACGATGGAGTATTAAGGTTAAACCTGCCGGAGAAGGTAAAGATAGTTGGATTCGCAGACGACATAGCGTTAGTATGTGAAGCAAAAGAGTTACTAGAGGCGGAAACCATTGCAAACGCCAGTATTCAGATCGTAAGGTCTTGGTTGAGATCAATGGGTCTAGCTCTAGCTGATCATAAAACAGAAGCGATTCTGATTAGTAGTCGGAAAAATAGGGAAACCATTAGGCTAAATATTGGCACGTGTAGCATAGAATCCAAGGAATGTTTAAAATACCTTGGAGTCATGATTGACACTCGTCTGTCTTTTCATGAGCACTTGAAGTATATAGGTTCTAAGGCATCAAAAACCTGCTCAGCGCTATGCCGGATCATGCCGAATACAAGAGGTCCAAAATATCTGCAGAGGAGATTGCTAACCAGTGTAGTAAGAAGCATTATCTTATATGCATCCCCTATATGGTCAGGCTCACTGAAATACTCTACATATGTGAATCTGATATCCCCTGTGTATAGGCTGGCCGCCCTGCGAGTATGTAGCGCATTCCGAACTGTATCGGACGAGGCCGCCTTTGTCATTGCCGGCATGATACCCATCGAGCTAGAAGCCGTTTCGGACAGTACGAATGGTGTGACTGATATGTGTCTACGGAAGTGGCAAGAACGATGGACAGCGACTGACAAGGGAAGATGGACTTACTTACTGATACCTGACATTAGGGTATGGTTATCAAGAAGACACGGCGACTTGAACTTCTACATTACACAGTTTTTGACTGGACATGGTTGTTTTAGGTCGTACTTGTACCGTTTCGGACATGACAGTGTTCCGTTTTGTCCGAGTTGTGGTGGCAATGTCGTGGAAGATGCCGAACATGTGTTCTTCATCTGTCCACGATTTGATAGTGGTAGAGCGTATTTAGAAGTAGTCTTAGGGCGTAGTATTAGGCCGGACAACATCGTTCCAATCATGTTGGAATCTTTGTATAACTGGACGTATGTATGTAATTTTATAAAATTGGTTCTGTTGGAACTTCGTAGGTTAGAAGAGATTCGCAGAAGAATCCATGTAGTTTAGATTTAGGGTCTAGGACCTTTCCCACCCCGAGACGTATAGCCTTGCGGTAGTACCACGGGGAGCATTTGGGTCAGTGTGAAGGGGTGTTTTTAGCGTGTTAAAGTCTCGCACTTCTGGCAAACACCACCACTGCCAGAGTCTTTCGATGATTTTCATCCCACAAATAATAAAAAAAAAAAAAAAAAAAAAAAAAAAAAAAAAACATACATACATACATACATACATACATACATACATACATACATACATACATACATACATACATACATACATACATACATACATACATACATACATACATACATACATACATACATACATACATACATACATACATACATACATACATACATACATACATACATACATACATACATACATACATACATACATACATACATACATACATACATACATACATACATACATACATACATACATACATACATACATACATACATACATACATACATACATACATACATACATACATTATTTTCAAAACTTATGAGTTGTGAGTTTTTGGAGTGTATGGAAGAGATAATTGCAATATCTGCGATGCTAGAAATTTCTGAGGAATTTTCGTCATTGTCGCGATCTATCTGATTTTACGAGATTATGTTGTTCTTTACAGTTTTAGTAATTTTTTCAATACATTTATCAATTTTCCACTAATTTGCGATTTTTTCGCATTTATTCGGATTTTATATTTTACTTTTAACAGTTTTGGCATCCTAATATATTTTAAGGCTTGTTTCCGATTTTGCAAGTCGTTGCGAATTTTTGCAATGTTCGCGATAAAAACAAATTTTTTAAACTTTTCATCTTTTTTGCAGTTTTTGCGAGTTTTAAGCAGTATTCGAATTTGCTATTATGCCGCTGTTAGCAAGTTTTTGCGAATTTTCGTTAATTTCACGACTTTGACCGAATTTTTGGTATTCCATACGGTTTCAGCGATATTTAATCGAAATTATGGCTTGTTTAAAATTTTGTAATTTTTCGCAAATTTTCGCTATTTTCACGACTAGCTTAATTTTTCTAGTTTTTTCTTTCTTTCGTTTTTATTACGCTTTATAACCTTTAAAAATTTAGCAAGTGAATTTTCATAATTTTCGCGATTTTTTTTTTCGCGAGTAAAAGTTTTACGAATTTTCGGCATATTGGCAATAGAAGATTAATCAATTTTAGGGGTTGTTTGCATTTTTAGCTATTTTTTGTATATTTTTGTAATTTTACAATATACGATTAAGAGATTTCCATTGACTCTATTTGAAATCAGCACAAAATTTGCGTACATAATTGTAAAATCAATACTACACATACTTACATAAAATTTCTAGGAATATTTTCCCTTTTTCCATGTGTGGGAAGGCTATTCCAAATATTTACAGATAAACTAGACTTTAAAAATCTCCATTCTTATCAAAAAATTTTAAGTGAAACTACCTTGTTTTTTATATCATGAGTAAAAGTGCTAAAAAGCAAATTAATTTTTACATAAAAATTTAGTAAATAAAATTATTAATAAAAAATCTACATTACTTGAAGAATGAATGTTATGTGTGAAGATTTGGCCAACTGGGATATGACTATATATGATTGTATATGAACTCATAATTACCATTGTGTGTGTTCATCTATTTTGGGTAAATATTATGAAAACTATTGTCAAATATTTTAGTGATTTTAAACTCATATATAACTTTTAATTGGTTTCATTACGGTTTTATATGACAGAATATGAAATCTTAAAATAAATAGCTTTAGGCTTAGCATTTGATCATATCTTCCACGAAGAACATCAAATAGAATGAAACAAAGATTTTTAGTAATTATTACTATTTGCTCTTCAATGTACGAATATGTTTTATGCACTTATATGGATGTGGCTTCTGTAATTATGCAATTTTATTGTTAGATGGATTATTTAAGTTTATGTATTTTTTAAGAGTTTTAATCTTTTTTGAGAAATGCGAATTTTACAAATAGCACATGATTAGTCCCTAAACTTTAATGCGTACTTCTAGGTTTTTAATTTGAGAAGTAAAATATCAATAAATAAATAGCAATAACTGCAAAAGTCAAACTCTAAATTCGATTTTTTTGAAAACAACCATCAAAAAGCAAATAAAAATATGTTAAAGGTAAGTAATATTCAGCAATTTTGTGGAATATGGCGTCTGCTATAAAAACTTGCAACAATTTGTTGAATTTGCAACTGCTTTATATTTGCTACGTATTTCCGCGAATCTTGCCAATATTTTCAGTAGAGCTAAAGGAACTTAAGCCAAACTAATTAAATAACTTTGAAAAAAAACCATACAGTTCGACTAAAATTCATAACTCAATATTAATAAACATTTTCTAACAATTAATATTATCAAATATGAATTATAACAAGTTTGACTACTACAGATTTCTGAGAGAATAAATGTGTTGCATACAATACACGTCAGCTGAATTCTTTAATGTTGTTCTAGTAACTCTAATTTTATTTTTGGAACGAAGCTTACTATGGCACTTTGTGCATATGATATGCAGCATCTAAATGTTCTCTATGCTGGGGGTAGAAACAAAAATTTTTAAACGAAAATATACGTGTAACAAATACTGGTAAGAAATACGTGTAACCATAGTTGCCACATTTGATGATTTATCGTCATTTTGACGATTTGTGGGCCTTAAAATAGAACTTTGATGATATTAAGATTTTTGACCTAAATTTTACGATTCTTAAAAATTAAAAGCTGACAACATTTATTTGTTTACAATATGCATTTATCGACTTTTTCCATCAATTCTAACGTACTCGTTTTCGTCCAACGCAATATGTGTCGAATGAGCAATCCAGAAAGAAAAGTGTTATATCTCGGGAAAAAGGTAAGTTACGTGCTTTAAATTTGGCATACATAATAAATGGCTTAGGAGCTATAAAACTGGAAGAAGAAAACAATTTGGTTAGGGTGTTTATAAAATTTTTTCAATTAAGTTTCTGTTGGTTCAATAAGTAAATTTAAAACGTCATAATTTAAATTATTGCAAAAAACGTCGTTTCTTAAAGCAAAGCTATTCTGAAAATATTAAAACATAGAATTGAAAATTGGAAAGTGGCAACCCTTTTTTAATTTTTTCGGTAAGGGGCATATTCGGACAGGAAATTTTTTTTGCAAATGTAAAGAGAACACTGTGGGTTTTGGCATACAGTAGGTACGAGTACTTAGCCTGAACAAGGTGGTATTTACTACTTCTATTCCAACGAATTTTATGAAGTTGTTATACACTTATGATTTGTGGGACTTTTTAAAGGCACATTCTGAAGTGTCTTTCCAACACATTTTGTTTTTTCATTGGCACTGTTCAATTAGAGAACAAATAGCCTTTCAAATTCTGAAATGAATGAATTGATTTTATGGCCGCTGCAAAGTAGCAATAATAATTTCCTTTCGAATTGTATTTCTCAAGAGTCTTAAATGTCAATTTAGGCGGTCCTTGATATCTAACAGTACATTTTCATTTTGTTTTGATCTCAATTTTCTTACACCTAATATGTTACTTGTAAAATAGCAAGAAATCAGAAAGATCCGAAAACATTTATTTTCTACCATTTGTCTTTCTAGATTGGTCATACGTCACATAATGCAGCGCAGCGTCTTGAATAACTGGTATCTTTGAAATCTCGTTAAAACTTTGCATGTACTTGAAGAGTAAACTAATACCAATACTTATAATACTTGATGGATATTACGTTTTTTTAAGCATAATTTGAAAGTTTAAAATTTTTGGAAGTTCTATGAGACACGAAAGTGCCTACCTTGTTTCCTACCTTGTCCAAGTTTATTCAAACAATTTAGTTTTACCATATTCTTAAGGAAATGTAGAAAGACATCAGACATGGTGATTCAAAGTCCACGGACTTGGCATTAGGCTATTTTAGCCCACACATATAAAAAAAATTAAAATAATTTATTTCTGAGAATATCTCTGGTGTTACATACATTCCCTAAATTACCAACTATCAATACAAAATTAGAGTAATAGTGCATTTACATCAGAGCGAAATCTAGTACTTACGTGATTTGGAGCTAAGTCTAGTTGTATTTTACTAGATTTCCCATCGCTAAATTTGTTCAGGGAAGTGTTATTTTGAAAGTAGCTATGTAGTTATGTATGTGAAATGTATTGGAATTTATTGAAAAGAAGATTAGAATTTTTTTGCTAGTTAGGGATTTTTGCGTTTTATTAACCCACATATTATTTAATAAAATAAGTAAAAACACATTTTCAGTTCAAATAATAATTAGGTACAAATATTAAAATTTCGACGGCACCCGCAAAAAGTTGAATACATGTGTGGATTCTGCGGTCTAATTTAAAACTGAAAAATCAGAATGCAAATTATGACACAAATATAAAAACCTGTTTAAAAACATGTACAATAGCAATAGCTTGATTTATCGTAGGCGGAGCTTACGTACAAGCAAAAACCAATAAAAATAAGAGTTGGAAAATTGGAATAAAGAATCAGAAGGTGAAATTTGTTTGGCTCACCATATTAATAAAAGGAATAGGACTCATATTCTATTTCCTCATAAAATTTGGTTAAATAGCTGATGTTTCATTAATACTAGTATCCACCATCAAACGTGGTAAAAGCGAACAAAGGACGCCGATGATGACAGCGTAGCGGCTGTTGAAATTAGTAGTACTAATCCGTTTTGCTAGTCTAATTAGATATTCTAATATTCCACTCTTAAAATAATTTGAATTTACATTAATTCAATTATTGTGAACTTAAGCCAAATAATAATAACTTCCGACTTATACATATTTTCAGTCCAAATAATAATTACGTACAAATATTATAAGTGAAAATATTTTTAAATAAATGGTTTTATTATAAACATAATAATGATGCAGATAATGCACTAAAAGCTAAAAAATAATTATGTAGTACCAGGTGCCATGTTGACTATAGATAACCGAAAGTCGATGCGCCCCACGGGTTTATTTTAGTTTGATCAATGGTGAGGAGAGTGGTGTGGTAGCTGACACCTGGTACTACATATATATTTTTTAGCTTTTAGTGCATTATCTGCATTATTATTATGTTTTATTACAATAAAACCATTTAACTTAAAAATTTTTTTTATTTATTTTATTTTAAAATTTTTTAGTTTTTTACTCTATGACCTAAACTATATGATCTGGCATTCAGTTTCGGGTTGTACCTTGGATTTGGATTTTTTCGTGGGGTACTGCATTCTAGTCGCCAAGCGCTTTCATTTAATACCAATATTGAGGGGGTTGACAATATCTATGCACGTATATAACTCCGCCCTCCCCCCCTTTCCCACACATTTTGTACTGGCCGCCATTTTGGAATTGGAATTTTTTCATTGCGTACTGTATTCTACTAGTCAAACCCTTTCATTTGATATCCATATTGAGGTGTTTATAGACAAATAACTAAATCACCATTTTGTGGTGGCGGCCATCTGCGATTTGCAATAATACTGAATGCACATAATAGTAACGTCATCAGATCAATCAATCGGTCATGAAAATTAAATGTGTTCACCAAATTTCAGATCAATCGGTTAATAGAGAAGGGCTAAGGCTAAATATTAATTTTTATGGGCTTTTTAATTACAAAATTATAGTCACCGAAAGTAAAGGTGTCCACCAAATCTCAGATTAATCAGTTAACAGGAAAGGGCTAAAAGTAAGTATTAATTTTTATGGGCGTGGCGTCACTCATTTTTTAACACAAAATTATATTGCCGTGAAAGGTAAAGCTATTTACCAAATTTCAGATCAGTCGGTCAAGAGGAAGGGGGTAAAGGCGTGTCCAAAATTTTGGATCAATCGATTATCTTTATGATAACTCGACAATATCTATGAAAATTATATAAGAAATAATTAGGGAATTCACAATGTGTATTTTAAAATTTGGAAATAGCAATATCGTTACACCTTAAAATTTCATTGTCAGCAACGATACAAAGCACAGCGCATTAAAGTAATAAAAGTTACGACGAAGTTTGCCGAATATTTCTCACTATTTACATGTATAGAACACGAACTCAAAATATACAACCAACAAAACAAAAACACAAGCACGTTAGTGCTTGGTATCTATCAACAAGCCAAAGAAACACCAACACACTTAAACCACACACAAATTCCTTATTTAAAATATTGCAGCATTGAAAAAAACATGCTTCTTGGACTTTTAAACTTGTCATCTGGTGGTAAATTTCATTTACACAAAAAACAAAAACAACAAACTTGCCAACCCATAATAAAAGACTAAAATTAAAACGGGGTTATATTAAGACACATTTTAGAACGCTGTTGTGAATTCCCTAAATATTAAAAACATCCATTTAATACATTGGGATGTTTTTGTAAAAAGTAATATTGAAAATAGCATAACTTTGGAGCGCGTCATCAGATTTTAGTAATTTTAATATCATTTGAAAGGTTCAGGCACACTTTTTGTAAATATAAGACAAGGATATCACAAATGAAAAAAAATTGATCCCTAAACATCCTGAACACATTGGCGACTAATCTGTCGCCAATGTGTAAAAAATACAAGTCGAGATTTTAGGAAATACTACGGCTACGGGTGTTTTTATTGTTATTGCTTACACAATTTTCATAGAAATTATCAAGTTATCATAAAGAAACAACTTTAACTTCTGAATCGGTTTTCATCCCAACTTGAAAATATTACACAATAAATACATGTCAGTTGGCTATATTCCGTAAAAAAAATTAAAAAATTAAAATACAGTTTTTCAGGATATTTAAGGGTAAAGGATTCTTTGGCATTTTAGAGGCACTTGTAGCAGAAAGCTATTACTTTTCGAATGACATCAAATTTATGTACATATATCCGATGACGAATTCTAAAGTTATGCAATCTTCAATATGACTAACTTTTCCCAAAAATGGCCGAGGTGCCCAAGTTTAGAGGCCTATAAAATAGAAACCATAAGAGGAATCGAAATAATTTTTCGCTATGCTATGCGCACAGAACAGTAGAATAACCTGTCGAATTTCATTGAAATCAGAGCGGATAAAAATCCAGACCATGTCGAAAATTATCGTTTTTACCCTTACTATAACATCATCGCAGTTCTGTAGGAGAATCAATTATCTAAAGAATTTGAAATATTTCAGCAGCAAATATTTGCAAATCTTTTTAAAAACGCATTTCTCTAGGTAACTCAATGCAATAAAATTAGAAATATTTACTGTATGGGGGGGAAGAAATGAAAAATCAAAATTTTTTTTAAAAGTCCGGTTTGAAACAAAAATTTGTTTCATGCACGTTGAACAAACTAAAATTATCTAAAAAAAGAGTGTTTAGAAATTGTCATGCATGAAAAGGCGTGAGCGTGAGTGACAGAAAAAGGATTCTTGCAAAGGTCGTATTCAAAAAAATTATTTAAATCGGTCTTTTCGTTTGGCTGCAATTAATTTTAGCCACAAAAAAGGTAACATTTTCTATAGTGCAATGGCTGAAACTAATTCTTTTTTGCTTAAGCACATCCTAATTACCGTAAAAAATGCCTCAAAAAAATGTAAGCATTCTAAAAATAAAAATTTCTGCATCAGTGTAAGAAATTTTACTTTAACCAATGTTTTGAAAAAAGTCTGAAAAGTAACATTTAAATCAACAATAACAATCATTAAATCTATCAAAGCACAATGCAATATTTACCGAAAAGACCGGCTGAAATTGACTTGCATTTATCTGCTATAATTCTTAGTTTTTCCATAGCTCTTGACAATTTTATTTTGGAACATGTTTTGCACGCAGATGTTAAAGTAACAAAAGTCAAGAAGAGAAACGATTTTTAATTTGCGAGAGTTTTAAAATTTAAACGAAAGGCTGCCGATTTATATATTCCTAGAACTCAAGTAATTCGTAAATTGTAATTAATCGAAATATGCTCTTGAGAAGTAAATTTGTGAATAAAAAAAAATAAAATAAACAAAAACAAAATGTTAATTATTTTTCATATTTATATACAAGTGTAACAAGAAATAAAACTTTTAACAATGCTACTTTGTCATCTGGTTTTTTTAAATTTATATTAAACCAAAAATTCCTAGTCAAATTAATTTTTTAAAGCAATTTAAGATAACAAAAAAATAATCACATTAATTGGATTACTTGTTATTGTATTGTCCACCCTTTACAGCAGGATAAAAATCATACACATACATACATAATTATGAATGTATGTAGTATTTTTATTGTAAGACTGAGTTTTGTTGTGTAAAATTCGAACTATGAAAAAGCATCATTTTAAGGATTATAGATAGCTTCTGTGATATAAATAAAGAATTTGGCTAAGGAAAATTATTATTATTATTATGTTTTTATTAAATAAATATTTGTAAAATGGCACAAATAAATTTCACTTAATTTTTGCCTTTCCTCACTCTCATTTCAAAGAGTGCTCAAAGTAATGCGCAGCGAAAGTTTTTCTCATTTCTTTTATTTTAATACAAACAGCATCTCTTAGTAACCTCGTTAATGTTTTTGCTTTGTCTGCTATTACATGATTTTGTATATATTCTAGCCTTTTGGAAGGGAGAGGGGACAATTCTTAGTTGGTTTACTGAATATTTCAAAATAAAAATTCATAAAACACAGCCATACAAACGCTCACTCTGGTAAACGATTTTAAATTTTTACAACACATTTCATCTCTTGGGCCATCTCGTTACTAAATTAAAGCTGTGTGGATGCTGTGATGATGCTTTTCGTTAAACAGAAGTAATTTTATAGCACAGTGATGTGTTTTGCGAACGACTTGAATGCTTGTCTGCATCATAAAAATTGTTTAGTGAGAGTTTGCGATCCCGCGGGTACGGTCCAGTTTAACGGAATATTTTTGCATGCGGTATACCTACTTGGATTATTGTAATTTCCTTAAATACTACAATTACTTTTCCATTACAATTTACAACAACAAAAAGCTACTTATCAAAAAAAAGTACCACTGTGAATAGTTTAACAAAGAAATAAAATTAATAATAATTGCAATCTAACAAAGCATTTGAAGTGAAAGTATTTGAAGTGAATATAAATATTAATTGCTAAGTGAATCCTTCAGAGATTTAAAAAAAATATAAATATTAATTGCTAAGTGAATCCTTCAGAGATTTAAAAAAAATAATAATACAACAACAACATATTTATGAAATAAATTAAAAGTAATAAAAGAGTTGACGACTTAAAAAGTCAATTTCGGATACATATGTGTGCATGAATACCACAGCCCCCCCCCCCCCCCCAAAAAAAGATTATAATGAGGATTTCTGCAATTAAAAAAAATTTAAATCATGACACAGTGTAAAAAATTAATTAAATGACAAAAATATTATTACACTTTAGATGTAGATGAAGTATGCCACAACAACAAGACAAGTTTTATTCTGCGTGCATGCATAAATTCGCATGTACATGCGGATGAATAAATAATTCCAAAAAAAAATCAAATTTCAAATTAAAATATGGAAGCTTTTTGATTTCGATGTTCTTATTCTTTGACAGACAAGTAAATATGATTTCGGGTTCAATTCGGTATATCCAACATATTCCGTAAATCGATTCTTCTAACATCTAGCTTCTTGCAGGCTTTTTCTTAATAATCTGTTTTCTACTATTGATATATTCTGTACGAAATCAGCACAAAATCTGTAATTCACAAACTAAAAAAATTAAAAATGTATCAATTTATTCGAGATATTCTCAAGAATTTATATTTTAAAAATAGATATATTTACAATATGTATTTATTTGAGATATTTTTAAGAATTTATTTGGAAAAAAGTTTAATTAATTTGTTGTGTTTAGCTAATCTATATGCCGGTATTTCGTTGGGTGCTAATGCCAACTCATCACTAGGTTTAAAAAAAATCTGCTCCAAATTTGTTGTCCTCCAATGAAATATCTTTCAAATGCTAACAAATTAATTAATTTATTAAACTTTTTGCAAATTAAAATATCTTTTAAAACAAAGAAAATTAATTAATTGAATGAAGCAAACACATATTACGATCAGCAATAAATAGTATACATCATATACCACCCTGTTCTGTAAATCGAGTCGATTCTAGATCGAGCGATTTCCAAAATTTTTAATGGCCTTGGTGACGTTTTTAAAATCATATATGATAATTCTCTTTCAGATATGATATTTGGGGCTTTAAATAATAAAAAAGTAAAAAAAAGACTGAAAAAATGTTACTTTTAGCGGAATTAAATCGAATCGATTTATAGAACAGGGTCTACAGTGGCGGTACAAGAACGCTTTTGCTTATAACGTCGTCGACAAGATATACATATTTACATATTTAACATGCCGTTGTTATTGTTTTCAATTAAACAATTGATGAACTGGGTCCCATTTCTCAAAAATACTACTTACAAACCTACAGCTAAAAACTTACAAAACAAAAACGCTTTTACAAAATTTATTGTTGTTTTGTGGGTATTTTACTTGTAGATTTGTAGCTTTTAGTTTCGAGAAATGGGCTCTTGATTCACTTAATTTTACATTTGAAACAGTAAGGATGTAATTTTGAAAACTACAAAATTGAATCTAAACGAACTGGAAAATATACTAGATTAAGGATCAAATTTTGTTTGAAATTCGTATTGAAAAATTTAGTTTTTAAACGAATTTTGCATTATTTTTCATAAAAATTTGAAGCGTTTAGCAACGGAAATCGGCCTACTAGTTTCATTTCATATACACGACTCGACATGTTGCTGTTGCTTACATCGTAGTTTCCTATCTTAAAACGGAATATTTTTGAGCTAGTTTTCGAACTTCTCTTGAAATATATAACAAAAGGCCGTACATAGAAAAGTTAATAAAAAAGTATATTTTGCTACATAAATTAACCTCAGTACGATAATCAACAAATATTTATCATTAAATGAACACAATGTACATAATTATTAATTATTTGAATTTTTTGTTTTTGTGGCATTTATAAATCATTATTAAACATTTATCATTTGAAAACAACAACCCTATTTTGAATAAGAATTCATTTTACTGCATCCACATGAGCATGCAGATGGATATAAAATCAATATTTTTATATTTATTTAAAATAAATAATCAAACAAAAAATATCAATACATACATAAAAGATACACGCTTATACTCACATGGATATGTAAAAAATCATACAATTGCATATCGTCACTTGAAATGATTTAGCTTTGCGTTTTATAGGAGAACTAATATCTAATTATAATGAAATTTTTGAGGACATTCGTCCCAAATAAATTCTTGAAGAATTGTTTTCGAACGGCTTCACAAACAGTTATTATGTATGATATTTTTTTCAGTTTTTTTTTCTGCAAAAATTTAAAGATGTTAGTAGAGGACTTTTTGAATTTGGGCTACGTTACTTTAGATGTTCAGTCAAAAATGTATTGTATTGTATGCAGTTATTCATATTTATGCATTTTTGATTGATGGCTTGAGTCAACAAATAAAATTTTATAAATTATCAAAATAAGGAATATTTAATGCTCGTTAATATTAAATCAGAATTTTCAATGTATGCAATTCACAATTTATAAAACAAATAAATAAATTGCAAAAATTTTTCTTATTTAAAGCTAAGTAAATAGTTTTTATAACATTTTGTTTCTGAATTTTAAAGATGAAATTAGTCAAATATATATACCCATGTTCCGCTATCTAAGCTAAGCAATCTTTCGAACCAGTAATTTCACAAAACCGAATAATCGTTATAGCTAAGTTATTTCCGAACCGCATAGTTTATTGCAGAATAAGTTAAGTTCGAATATAGAAAATATTTATGTGAGCGAATCTGAAAGACTTTTCGAATTTATTTCTTAAAAACAAATCTGCTTACGAGTATTTCAAACTGATATTTATCAGGCTAAAGTTCGTAACATTGAACATGAGAAATATTCAAAGGAACAAGGAAAACATTAACTTTAATTAATTCAAAACTACAGATATGAAATGCTCAAAATCTTATGGGCAAAACCTACAAACGCAGAAATTAACTAGTTAGATTTTGTTTCGAAACCTATCAAAATAAATTATGTATATAGTGCCAAACCTAAAATATGAATTTAAATTAAATCGGAGCAATTTTTCCAAGATCTTTCGTAGTTTAATAGCATCCATGACTTAGTAAATCGTATTCCAAAAATGTCTTTTTAGCTGCCGTCATAGGAAATATATTATATATATCCCTTATAATATTTTAGCTATTCTGATGCTACCAAATATTTTAATGTTTCCAGTTTAATTATTTTATAATTCACCTTGCAAAAAACGGGATGCGAGAACTTTTCACAAGTTACAGAACATGGGCACAGTTGTGTTTAAATAAATTAAGTTTAGCTTGCATTTGTAAAAATCGTATATTTTTCAGAATATATGACATTGTTTTAAGAAAATTAATAATATTTTTAGTTGAGTTTTTGTATTAAAATATAGCGATTAAAATTGCCATTTGTGTAATTGCGCAAACTTGCGGGACATGTTTCATTTGGAAACTGCGGTGCAAATTTTATCAGCTAATTTCAACTTCATTCTCCAGCTACTTTCTTATACGCGTCTCTGCATCACAACAACAATGATTTATATGAATCTTTTATTACTTCAAGTCTTTTTCTGCTTAATTTTTTTATATTTTATACATAAATTATTAAAAATATTTTTATAAATTAAAAATTTTTATTGATATTTTTATGACGTTTAATGTTATTTTTTTTTTACAAACGCACTAATACTCTGTGCAATTTTACGACCCTAAACTGTCTCGCATATTTATATTGGTTGTGCAAATGAATTTTCAAACAATTTTTGACAGTTCATTTACGAGAGTGGAAACATGCACAGTTTGCGAGGGTTTTGAAATTTTTTACGAGGACCCTTAATATCCTTTAGTTGAAGAAATCTAAAAATATTTTCAATTAATATTGTTGCGTTTATCCTACAAATTTCGTGATTGGTTGAAAACTAATTAATTTTTTAATTGACTCTACTTTTTTCGTGGTTGAATCTTGCTTTGATTTTTTTCTGTACACTAAAACTCTAGTTTTTAGTTACACAAAACTTTGTTCATGCTTTACATCCCTTTTGTGCCATATTTCACTTAATTTATGACTACAAGGAACTACTTGTAGCCTATACCGAATGGCCCGGCTCGGCTGGCCCCACAGTGATTCGTTCCCATATAACAAGTTTCCAAAATTAGAGGATTTGGCCTAGAGTTATGAAATTTGGCACACTGTCTTATATTGGCTTCAATAAGAAAAATACCAATTTTGAAAACTATCGGAGTTGTTTTGGAGAAAAGGAAAAAAATATATGTTATAATTTTTTTTTACATTCTTCATTCAGAAAATTTGACCAAATTAAGTACCAACCGAGAAAATTGCATTTTTAAATCAAGGTTTTTCTGTAGTACTTTCTCACAGCCAGAGCGAACTTTGAAGCCAAAAAAAAAAATAGTAAAAGGTATATATATATTTTTTATTTTATTTATTCTCGATACCTGTTCAAGCAACGTAGGGTTGCATAGATAAATCCAGTTCGAAAAAGAGTATTTTCGACATAATTTGGAGCAAATCAAGTCATTTGAGATAATCTGCCAATATGAAAAATATATGAGAAATCATGTCGCAAATTACTTAATTTGAGCAAATCAAATGTTTTGGCCTAAATCACGTATATGGAGACGGTTTCGGTGGTGCTTTTTCATGGCCAGAGCAAACTTTGAAGCGGAAAAAGTGCAATATGTATATTTTAATTTTTTTTATTTTATTTATTCTTGAGACCTGTATAACAATTATCCAAAGAGAGAAATTGCCGAATTAAGTAACAACAGAGAAAACTGCATTTTTAAATTAACGATTTCCTGTGGTACTATTTCATAGCCAGAGCGAACTTTGAAACCAAAAAAAATGCCAATATGTATAGTTTAATTTTTGTTGTTTTTTTTATTTATTTATTCTTGAGACCTGTTTAACTATTATCAGAAGGTAAAAGTCGCTCAAATTAAGTATACCTTTTGCACTTTTTTTCAATTCAAAGTTCGTTCTGGCTAGGAAGAAGCACCACAGAAAAGCGTTAATTTAAAAGGCGCTTTTCTCGGTTCTTACTTAGTTCAAACGACTTTTTCCTTTTTATAATACTTAATACTTAAAATAAAAAATATTAAAATATACATTTTTGCACTTTTTTCACTCCGAAGTTCGCTCTGGCTAAGAAGAAGCAACACAGAAAAGCGTCAATTTAAAAGGTGCTTTTCTCGGTTGTTGCTTGATTTGGGCAATTTTTTTGATAATATTTAAAAACGTCTCGAGAATAAATAAAATCAAAAAACAAAAAAATTAAAATATATATTTTGCCATTTTTTTGTCTTCAAAGTTCGCTCTGGCTATGAAAAAGCACCACAGAAAACCCCTAATTTAAAAATGCAATTTTCTCGGTTTTTAATTAATTTGGTTGAATTTTCTCTTTTGCTAACACTTAAACAGGGCTTCTAACATAAATAAATGAAGAAAATGAAAAAAAATTATAGCATATATTTTTTCCTTTTTTCACCTCCAAGTTAAGCTCGGTTTATGAAAAAGCACCACCGAAAAACGTAACTTTTTAAATGCTCATATATTCGCCAAAACAGCTCGGATATTTTTCAAACTTAATATATTTCTTATCGAAGTCAATATAAAACTGTGTGCCGAATTTCATAACTGTAGTATAACTCCTCTACTTTTGCCCGCTTGGTAGCAAACGCAGTCTTTTCCCACTAGTAAATACTGTGTAAGAGTATATTGGCATTGCAATTGAAATTTATGGAAATGGTTTGACTTGGAAAAGCGTAGCATTATTAATTTTTGGGGCTGCCAAAAAATATTTAATTTCTAGTTCTCAGTGGAAATCTGATATGATAATAAATCCATCAATTCATTGTATACTGCCTAGAGCTGTGTCGTTCCGGAGCGACCTAGTTCCATGGAACGATTCCCAAATCGGAGCGGTGCGAACTTTTTCTATGATTTCTTTTTTATCGTTCCTCGTTGCGTAATTGCACACCGTCTTGAGGAGTCATTAATTTGCTTTGACAAACGTCAAAACCGATACAAAAAGTCGACATCTATTTTATATTAGAGAATCACTTATTTATTTATGTTTATTATAGATTTCATTATTTTCAAAAAGTTATTGCTTGTTGTGGGCTATGTTTTTTTTTCTACAAATATTTTACAAAAACACAAAATATTATATCATGCCAGAAAGTGAAAGCAAACAAAGAAAATTGCTTTTTGACGCTTTTAGGAGCGACAGAAAAGTTTTCTCGTTCCTCGTTCATTCACTGTTCAAATGAAAAAACAGGAACGATGAACGAAACGAACGACATAGCTCCTTTAATCTTTCAGATCGGGCGGAAAGATTCCACAAAAAGTATGATTTTGCTCAACTGTAATACTGTCACTGAATATTCGCCTACCAATTTTATTGGCTTTTCAGAGTGGCTCATATTAAACCCTGAAATTACTTGTCTTGAAATATTTAATCCATAAACTTCTTGAAATTTTTAGGGTTCGTGTATTACTAAAATAATAAATGAAAAATAAGAGAAGTGCAAAAGGGGTGATTTGTTCATGTTACGATTGGATAGCTCCGTGTTCGTGTAAATAACCACGGCAAATGTGTATCCAAAGTTGCTAGTAAGCGTGCCAAAATTTTTGGGGAACTGACGATAATGCAGATACACGACGAAACCATTCAAGTGTAAGTCGCACTTAAACACGGCAGATTGATTTTGCTTAAAACTGTTAAGATTCGTTCACACTTTGACAGAAATCACAACAGTTGCTGTCACGACAGCAAAGTCGCAATATCAAATTAGGCTTGATATTGCGACAGTGACAACAACTGTCACAATTTCTCATAGATATGAATTGCCACGGCAGTATTATCACTACAGTTACTGTAATGGTGTGAACGGGTTATATATATATATATATATATATATATATATATATATATATATATATATATATATATATATATATATATATATATATATATATATATATATATATATATATATATATATATATATATATATCTGTGCCCACAAGGAATAACAACTAGACTCGATTTCGGCAAGTTTTCAGGAGAGCATTTTTAAAAATCGTTGCATGAAATCAAGCAATTTAGATTAAGCTAACCTTTGCATTCTCGATGTTAGCAATTTTATAGTAATTTAAATTATAATTTAATTTATAATGAACTAGATGTGCCTACCCGCTTCGAACGCTTAAGGCCATGTCAAATAAAACTTTTGCTTCGCGTTGCGTTACAGATTCGCTTTGACATCTAAGATGAAATGTACATACTTATACGAAACATGTCACATAAAGCACTTTTAACGCAGCGTGAAGCGAAAAGTTCGGCAACTCTCATCTTTTTGCTTGCTTTGACAATCAGCTGGAATAATTTTCTTTTATTATATTGCCAAACGAAACATATTGCGCGTTTGAATCTGTTTTAATAAGAGGTAAATATGTATGTGGCATTTATTTATTTATAATAAATCGTAAAATAACATAATTGACTTTTATTTTTATAAAAAATATATATATAAATAGCAAAATTATCAACTACTTTTTTGGTAAACGATCAATGCGCGAGCAGAGGGCGAAGCCGATGTAAAATGGTGATCGGCGCCGGCTAAGAACAAATATAGTCGGCGGCGGCTATTAGCCGGCTAAGAGCCGAAAATTTTTCGCCGGCGGCGGCTACCTAAATTTATCGGCTAACGGTCGGCTAACAGAGTATTTCTTGCTTACTTACATACAAGGTATATTTACAACAGGTATACTCGGCCCAATTATAAATAAACTTGCCTTTCTAGACGATTTACTGCCTTATTTATAAAAATAATTTTCATAAGAAATTTTTTTCATATGTTCCAAAACCGAATTAAATATTTTTAAATGCGCATGTTAGTAAATATCCACTTTTTATTATAAAAAATCGGCTTAGCCGCTAGCCGATATTAGCCGCAATAATCGGCGGCGGCTAAGTGATTGTGAAAATCACCGGCGGCGGCTAATAGCCGGCTATTAGCCGACCGGCTTCGTGCTCTGTGCGCGAGTGTTGTCAAAGTTTTCATTGTGTCATACTCCTTTTGCTTTACACTTTTCTATCAAAGTTAGAAACGTCACGTAAAGCGACAAAGTTTTATCTGACACGGCCTTTAAAGTTCACTTTGTGACTATAACGTGTCTGTAAAATATAATATTATAAAGTTCTTTACATATTGTTTAAAGTTCTCGTTTTACAAAATAAGCCGTGCTACAAACGTTCAAAAAAACATCTTTCTAATTTCCAGCATTTAGAAATGAGATATTTTATAGCGGTAAAAAGTAATCTAAGTTTGATCCAGGACTGTACTGTACCTCCATACCAAATTTCATAAAAATTTGTTAAATGGTGTTTGCGTGATGCGCGTTCGGATAGACAGACAGACAAAAATTCCAAAAGTTGGTGTTTTGTGTTTTACATTGATTACTATTTACGCAACCATAAAAATATTCAAAAAATATTTCATGTACGGACATGCTCTTTTACAGTGTTATTCTATGTATAGAAAACAGTTAACTTAAGAGAAGTAAATCAAACAAACAGTTTCCTTTCGTTTTGCTTTTATTTTTTGTTTTTGGTTTTTAATTTGTATATCATATCTCAATTTAGCTGTTATTCCAAACTTAATGAATTAACTTCAAATTAACTTAATAATGACTAAACTCAAGTTTAACAACCAAACACAATATTATCTATTTACCAAACGAACATTTTGAGTGGTGGAGCATTTGAATGCAAGGAATGCAGTGGTAGTAATAACACAACTTTGTCCTAACTCGACTTTAGCTGCTATTCTTTGTGAATACAGATATGTTTTTTTAACACCCAAAGAATTACTAACAAAAAATAATTGTCAAATGTCTAAGGCCTCCCAAACTCATCTGCTATTTGTAACATCTATAAGAGCTAAAAGTCCTCCTTTGAAAAGAATTAAAAATAATTTAAAACTCTTGACGTCAATGTAAATTACAAAGTCAACAAGTAGTAAAAAATAAAAGCATATTGCATTAAAAATATTCCCTTTCCATGCAACAATAGGGCATATACACACATATAGATGCAATTTAATAAAGTACTATTAATAAATAATGAATAAAGTCAAAATTTTTCATCGATTTTAATCAATTATGACTGATTTCATATGTATCACATTCCACTTATTTATTCGATGCAGTATGAATTTATGAAAAATAAAATTCTTTAAAAAGTTATGTTACTTAGTGTTTACACTAGACAATGCTGTCTTGATAATAACACTAATACATACACACTTTTTCAATTGTCTTCACTACTGTCTTGAATATTTTGAAGACAGTAAATCGGACAATGATTTGACGTATGCCAACAATAATTTGAATTTTTGTGAATAAAATAGAAATATTCAAAAAGAAAAGCTTATAATATTTATAATTTTTATATTTTCTTTATTTTTTTTTTTTAAGTTGTAACTTACAAAGCTCGCGCAAAACACGAAATCTCTGGAATTTTAAATTAATTGTCATAATTATTGTCTGGACGCCTACGTCACGAAGACAGTTATCAGCGTTTTTGACAACTAATACGTATTATTTATTGTCAAGACAGCTTTGTCAATTATAAACGTACTGCCTAAGTTCATATGTATATTACTTGTCGTCTACAACTGACATGAAATAACTAATATTAACACCTAGCATCATGTTAATATTAAGTGTAGACTACTCATGTTAATGATTTCTTCATGTTTTAACATGGTTGCTAGAACATATTTTCTAACAACGCTTTCATAACATAATGCCTTAAGAGTGAGTCTATACCTGATAAATTTTTATCATGATACATGTCAAATCGTTATCAAGATAAAAAATATATCAGGTATAGACTGCATTTATTAGTGTTATTGCAGTGTCTTGACGATTTTGTCAGAGCTCAAGCTCAGACAAATTTGTCTTGATAAAAAACGTAAACAAACTGTTTGGCGTTTCAATTTATTTTCAAAAACTAAAATTTTTACAACATTTTTACAAAAAATATATACGAATAAAGCAAAATATGAATGCTTTAACTAAATAAAAGCAGTTTAATAAAAAAAATAAGTGAAATAGAGCATGAATAGTTACAAACTACCTTTACAACGCCAAACAAATTGTGATTTATCATAACAAAAAACAACAACGTATTCGCATGTATACTAACAATAACAAAAAATTTACAATTGTTCTGCCGACGTTTTGTTAGTTGTCATGATAAAAATATATCAGGTATAGACGTACACAGAAAACATTATGATAGCTTTTTTTTAAACAATCATTTTTTTGAAACTGATTTTAAATCTTTATTATTGTCTCTATTTAGTTTGATAAATAATTTTGTTTGACTTATTATTTCATATCATTTATCTGCCGCCAATGTTAGCAACCTGATAAAATTATGAAATTCTTTGATATATTTTTTATATTTCTCTAAAACATTTTTTGATTGAAACAATTTGTTTATTGAAAAAATCCGAATTTTTTTTCAAACAAATTATTACAAATTTACATTTGATTCAGGGAATTTCGTATTTGAAGTGAAAAATTAGTTTTTTTCTGTGTACGGTAACAGCATTTCATGTATAATATCTGTAGCTTGGTGCTAAAAGAGCCAATGTGAAAATATTGAGTTTTGAGAAAAAAGCAATTTAAGTTGAAGTTTTACATATGATTCCATAGTGATATTGGCAAGCAAAACCCTTTTGAAGCTGTTCTGGGTTACATTAGACATTTGCTGTTTCAGCACCCAGAAAAAACTATAATTCGTATTCTATTACTAAATTCATAAATTCAAATATTTATTTTACGGAAATGGGACCCATCACAAAATTCGTAAAATTAAACACTAAAATTCGTAAATATATAATAAGAAAAAAATCGTTTTTTTTTTTTTCTATCAAAATTTTCTATTGGAATATTTAAAAGCCAAAGAAAAAAATTATAAATTTTAAAAACATACTCAAACACATATGTGTCAAAATAAAAACCTATGACAATTTTTTCTGTCCAACATAAAAAAGAGTAATAGGCTATTTACACTGACTCGAAATCTAGTACATACTTACTTCGAGCTAAATCTTATTGTTTTTTACTAGATTCCCCATACAACACGAAATTTGCTTTGTCAGTAGATTTGGACGAAATCTAATCAAAATCTACTATATTTATTTTGATTTTACTACCCTGTACAGCATTTTTATGTAGACGGTGAGTGAATTAGCTACAAGAATACTATGCTCTGTACAAAACTGCAATAACAGGTGTGTAAATTAGCTGAGCCGACCGTTTTTGGGTTACAGTTTAAGGTAATATTCAGTCAAAGTATTTATTCTTGGATACGAAATCTTGAAAATTGTCCAAAAAGCTTAGTGTAAACGATATAAATTTCGATAAAGATTTCAAATCAAATCTACTAGAATTCAAGACAGTGTAAGTGCCCTATAAGAACAGAAACCTAATGCAATGATTAACTCAAAATAGCAAAATATTGACATTGTCCCTTTTAGCACCAAGCCACAGATAGACGGCATGTAAATTTTTTGATGCGAGAAACTCTCACCTTAGTTACAGAAACCCGGCACAAGGCTTGACAAAAGATGTCTGCCAAAAGCGAATATTTAGAGGGCGCTCATCGCACACTTATCTTTCCCATACATGGTTCGTATATATTTTTATAGAAAACTGAACGTTCTACGGAAAGTGTCTCAAATAATTTTTTGCCAAACTCTCTTATTCCAAAGTTATTCACACTCAAAGTTTAATTCATATTCAATTGACTAAAAATTTTAAAATGGGATTGAAAAAAAAAACATGTCATTTGAAAGAGAATACTTTTTTACATAACTTTTGCCCTAAACATTTTCTAAATGTCTTTCTATAATCCCAGGTTAGAGTCCAAAGTCAAGTAAAAAATTTCATTTTCAAAGTGCTAAAAAAATTTTTTTATATATAGAAGTTTGACATAAAAAATACGTTTCTCATTCAAAAAAATTTATTTTGTTTTCATACTGTATTGGTATGATTTTTAAAGAATGGATCTGTGTAAAAAGATTTTTAATAATATGGTCCATTCATGGTCAGATTCATTTTTAGATGAAAAGTATAATTGTAGACTATAATTTTTGCATTTTAATATTTCACAAGCGTAAAAGTTATAAGGATCCCCAATATTCCCCATATATATTATATACACGACAAAGAACAGAATGTATATATTTGCATCCAAGTTTTCTTTTTAGCGATTTTTTCCGATATAGCATTTTATTTAAGTTTTGCACTTTATACATTTAATATATTTTCCAATATTGGTAGTATTACAATATGCGACAAATGAAGACTTGTGGAAAAACACAAACTTTAGCATTCAATAAAAATAATGAAAAACTAATGTTTTTTAAGTACATAGTGATTTTTATGAGCTATTTAAGGTGCCTAGACACGTTCAGATTGTATTATCATGTTTCCAAGAGTTGTCTAGTTTTACCGTGGCTACAACTTTGCTAAATATTCTTAGTGAAAATGTAACAGTCCCTATAAGTTATTCTAAAAAAAGTGACAAAGATTACGAAAAAGCAATTTTTTTGCAAAATATGTGAACAAAATTTGTTTGGCAAACTCTTAGCTAATTATTGCCATATATATAGTTAAGCAGTATCACCAAGTCTGAACTAGCACTTGGTCAAAAACTGGTGACACCTTTTTTTGAGGTCACACTGATTTTTAGAATCTTTAGAGGTCCATAAAAAAATGGTCACCAAAATGACCAAACTGAGTATAGGGTTTTACTACCCTTTTGTAGTACAATCGAACGTATATGGTCCAGTCCGTGTGGTTTTTGCACTGTTGCACTGTGTTATAGGGTCGGTGTTTCGAAAAAAAGTTGCAGCAATCATCTCCTAGAATGAATAATATATCAATGACGTTTCTCAAAAAGGAAAAACATTTTGGCACGCCTTAAAATACTGCACTTTTTATTTTTTATATTTAGCGCCGCCATTTGAAGTCCGATTTCATCATATTGCATATTGTTGCTTACGGCTTAACTGTGGCTTAATTTTTGGTTCTGGTGCCTTTTTAATCCCGCATCGAATTCTTATTTCCCTTTATTCCTAATGTCCAATTTTTTGCACGTAGCCAGAAATTTCTTCTAAAACTTTGTATGTCTAGCTTTTAACATATTTAGTTTATGCCACGCCCCCAAAATTAAGGCCATTTTTCCTTTTCAGCTGCACATTATATCGCCATTTTCGTTCCCATTTCCACCAGTAAAAGGACAATTACGTTGAAGACAATTGGTACAATAGTTTTCCACAGGGGAGCAACAAAAAAAGTAATAGCTTTCACATACACAAAAAAAAAACAAAAATATGTTTATATATTTTGTAATATATTATATATTTTGTAATTTTTGTGTTTTTTTAATAAATTTCTTCGGATGATATCTTCATATATATGATATCTTCACATATTTGATATCTATTGAAAACTACCTTTCCATTGGTACCAATCTTTCTTATCAAAAGATGGCGGTGGATTTATCGCGCGGTTTGATATAATTTTGCCCCTATGTGCAGCGTTCAGTTTTCTATAAAAGTATGAACGAATCGTGTATTTATTTGTGAGTAACAAAATTTTTAATAAACTAAAACAAATTCCTATGCAATTCGCATGGGAAATAGAAATCTGTAATATGCCACTTCTAAATATTAAAATTAAAGCTCCGTTTTCAATCATCTTTTCTCAACCCCTTAATGTACTTCATAGGATGAAAAAAATTAATTTGTTTTAATATTTTATTTATCAGATTTGAAACAAATAGTTGTATTGACTATGAATTGAGCTTTGAGTGTGAATAACTTTTAAATGAGTGTTTAACAAAAAAATGAGGCACAACACTTTTCGTAGAGCGTTGAGTTTTCTATAAAAACATGTACAAACGAACCATGTAGGTTTAATCATTAACTCGTGAGATACATGATTTTTAAGAAAACAAAAAAAATCGCTATATAGAAATAGAAATCTGCAATGAGCGACCTCAAAATAATAAAATTAAAATCTCCGCTTTCAACAGTCATCCTGTCTCAACACAAATAAATTTTGCACAACAAAATCAGTGTTCCCCTGTGTAATCTATAAATAGAACTTAAAATTATAACTTCTATAATATGCACGTTGTAAGCCTTGAATCTGTCTTAATTTTTTTAACAGTTCGTAATATTTTTTCAAACACTCTAATCAGTTTATTTGCTTTAATATTATCCATCAAATCAAAACGGCTTAATAAAGGCCAAACTACATACATACCCTCTAGTCAGCCTAGAACTATATGTCTCTATGTCAACACTCTTTTCTCTAGCGACAATTGCACTAGTTAAAATGTCGACAACTTTCCTTTTATGCGGGAGTAGAGATACTTTAGAGACAACAGTTCAAGTGTATTTCTGGTGACATTGTCAGCGAAAGCGTCAATAGTTGTTTTCTTTTTTTATTATGCTGTGAAGTTAATAGCAGAGTTGCAAGCCGATCGGCGGCTAGCCGCTGCCGCTTCTGATTGACTGTTTCAATTCAACAAATGTTTTTAGTAGAATAATATAAACTTTTAACTGAAAATATATATATTTCTTCAGTTTTTGAATTTCAAATGTAATTTAAGAATTACAAAGGGAATTTTTGAATTTCAAATAGGATTTTTAAATTTTAATTGATATATTTTTTAATTTAAATTGATATTTTTTTAAACTGAGTTTATATTTTTTTAACTGAATTTATATTTTTTTAATTTCGAATAAAACATTATTAATTTCAATTGATATGTTTTAACCTACAATCGAAAAAGGTATATAAATTTCAAAACTATTTCAATCTAAATACTTAAAAATTATTTCTTTAATTTTTAATAAAAAATAATATTAAAAATATATATGTGTTTAAATGTATTGCCCCAACCCTTATCTATAAAATTGTAGACGAGGGCACTAAAATGTACTAGTGAATCTTTGGTTCAAATGTCTCCATATGGTAGTTAAAAACACTACCTCGTCAATAGTGCTAAAGTCTATTAGTAGATTTTCAATGACAAGCCTGTATTATATGTCATTAGGCGATTACATTGGTTGGGTACACCTGGTCAGTAGTAGTATTGACAACGCCACTGGTAAATCACTACAATTTCACTATCGGCATCGAGCGAGGAAATATCAATATTGTAGACTACAGCGCCAAAAATTTTCTAGTGAATCTTTGGTGTCAATGTCTCCATGTCCTCCCAAAAGAACTACTTAGTCAGTAGCGCTACGGTCTACTGGTGGATTTTCAATGACAAGGTAATGTTAAATGTCAATAGATGATTACATTGGCCGGGGTACACCTGGTCAGTAGTACTACTGACAATGTCTCTAGTAAATCACTACAATTTCACTATTCGCATTTCCTGCAGGGTATATACATTAGGGGTGGAATAGTGCACGAATTTTTGATTTAGATACGCTAGAACCCTATAATTTGTGAGGTTTGGATAAAAATGCATGAGCCAAAAAATGAGGAGGTTGGATGACTCCTCATCGGGTTCAAACATAGGGGAAAACGAGACAAAATCCTCAAAAACCATCACATCTGTCCCTAAGTCGCTCCCACAGGGATAAAATGTAAGACTGACCCCCACTAATATTACTCACCCCCCTGCTAGATTTTTTTGAACATACCAATACACTATCGGCCCTCCTTAAGGGGGCTCCCTTAGTAATTTTTATAAAATTGGCCCCACCGCCCTAACTAGCCCCAGAGTGTCCCTAGAGGAGTCAAATGTATGACCGAGCCCCAATATTTTTCTTATCCCAACATTTTTTAAAACATATCTAGCCTCCATCTTCAAGCATTAGGGTAATCCCCATTCAAAATTTTTAGTTTTTATAATTTTTTTTGATATATAGACAGATTTTTCGTAAATTAAAGTAATTTGAATATATAGGCCATGGGGAGTGATCAGCTCACCAGAAATACCTTAATCCCCCCAGAAATTCGAAATATTGGGGTAAATTTGTTAATGGTAAGCCTACTAGAGGGACTAATTTTGGCTTTAGCGCTTCTTCCCCAAAAAACATTTTCATCCAATATTTTTCAAAACATACTTATCATCGATATTCATTCATTAGGGTGTCCACATCAGAGAAATGTATGAGTTGATTCACTTTCGCTTTCCACTGATTTACGATGCTTTTGTTATGTTTTTTTAACATCAGTATGTGCTAAATATATTGCTTGCAGTGTTAACTCTCTTACAACTGACTGTCGTTAACTCACTCTTGTTTTTTAGTGCTGTTAGCAAAAGTAAGTAAAATATTGTTACTCTTGTTTGATTGGTTTGTATAGTAATCAAATAACTCGCAAAAGCATGTTGACGTACGTATTTAAGTCATTTTTAAAATTATTTTAAAAAGCTATTGAAAAGTGTTTTTAAGAAAACTTAATACATAATAAATTCAGAAATAATAAGAAATGTAGAAAATCGTGTAATAAAAATTAAATATAACAGAAGCAAAATATGGGATGTTTTTTTGCCAAATTGAAAAAGACGATGATAGTCATTAGTAGCAGTGACATACATTTATTAACAACAGTCTCGCTGATATGAATTATGAATCGTTAATTTTTTTTAATGTTAAGTGCAAGCCAATATTCATTATAGAAAATACAAAACTATGCATAATTTGTTCATAGTCACGCAGATCACTGGTCCACACACAAAAATTTTTAATATCTAAAAATTATTTTATTAAGAATATAAAAACATATTTTTATAATTAAATAATGTTAATAATTTTGGTACTCAAATGATATGACGGCAACTTAACGATTTGTTGTTCTTATTATTTTAGTACACCTTTTGTATGAAAAAAATACAAATATTTTCAAACTAGTCTAAAATATTATAAATAGAGGCTGTTGAGGGGTGAGTAGCTAGCGCGTTTGACTACAAACCCTGAAGTCTTTAGTTCAAGACTACACAGTTTAAACAACGCGATGCCTCTACTAGACATCAGAGAGGCTTGCAACACTGCTCTACAAAAAACTCGCAATAGCAGGGTTGTAAATGAATTAAGCTTTCTATCTCTCTCCTACTTCACTACCTGTTCCCTCTACTCTATCCCTTTCCCAAAGAAGGTAACACATTAATTAATTAACTGGTAGGCATTAATTGATTGATTGTGTTACATCCCTTTTAAAAAAAATTACGACAATATGATATTATAGCACACCGTTTCAATACCCCAATTGTGACAATTAAATTAATTCATTTTTTTTATGCGAAGAATATTTCTTCCTATTTTTAGCTACAACCTAAAGTAAAGATATATTTTTTCTTTATTACGGCACAATACCTTGTTATATTCTTCTATTAACTTCACGCCTCTTTCGGCTGCGTTCACAACATGCAATTTACGCAATATTTCTACCGCTTGCTGAAAGTCTTCGCGTTCTTCCCATATTTCTGGGTCGGTAGCAATGATATCTAATGACAATCGGACCTCATCAATTCAAGCATTATCAGCAATCGCTTTCAAAAAATTTAAGTCATTATTTGGACTCCCTAATGCTTGAAGATCAAGGCTAGATATGTTCTGAAAAAATTTTGGGGTAAGAAAAATATTGGGGGTGGATCATATATTTGACTCCTCTAGGTACACTCTAGGGCTAGTTAGGGCGGTGGGGGTTAATTTTATAAAAAATATTATTTATTATGGGAGCCCCACTAAGGAGGGCCGATAGGGTGTTGGTATGTACATAAGAAATATTAGTAGGGAATATTAGTAGAGGCTAGTCTTAGATTTAGCCCCTCTGTGAGCAACTCAGCCACAGTTGTGAAGCTTTTTGTAGATTTTGTCTCGTTTTGCCCTATATTTAACCCCGGTAAGGAGCGATTTACCCTCATCCCACCCCCTTAATTTTTATTTATTCAAACCTCACAAATTATGGGGCTCTAGCGTTCTCAAATCTTGCTACTAAGGATCTTCATATAACACTATTCCACCCCTAATATACATGTATATCTTGTGGTGGAATCATTTTATATACGGGTACATAAACCAGATAAAAATTCAAATGTACCAATTCGATTTTGAGAACATTGAACAAATTTTCTTTGAAAATGAAATTTTTCGTATACATACGTACATTCTTATTTACGTATTTATTGACTACCCTGTAGTCGATTTCCTGGAGACATCATCGATGTATTTGCGAAGCAAGTGTCTATCACCGACGACGAATTGACGACAATCCAAGCCAACTATTGACGGCCTTTTACATGCTACTAAAGTTTTCGTTTATGACAACGTTGGTAACATGCTACCGAGGTACTCAAAAAACTTTATACAAAAATAGGTTTTGTGGGCAACTTAATCTCTATAATACATATACATAAATGGAAGCACGGCATCTTCGATGCAGTTGTTACTCTTGTTGTCGTCAATAAAACCGAACACACGACAACTTCTATGTAGTGTTTACTCATGTGGTCGTCAATAAGACCGTACAGGCGACAACTATGATGCAGTTGTTACGGATGTTGTCGTCAATAAGACCGTACACACGACAAATTTGATGTACTTGTTACTCTTTTTGTTGTCCATAAGGCTCTATAGCACAAATTTTCATAATCTTGCCAGAACAAATTCTTTATATACGGCAACATATGGGTACCAACTTGTCGCCAAACTTATTTCTAAATGTGTTTTATAGACGACAAATCATATATTGTCTTGCAGACAACATCGATGACAATGCCGTCGGTAACAACTGGGACTACTAGTGATGACAGTATCGAAGCTTTAAATATGGAAACACGAACAAACGAACACATTCTTGCTTTAAATCCCTTATTCGAAGGAATGGTTACCATATAGTCAAGTATCACAGCAAAGTCAGAGTCAACATCATGATAATGAACGAAAACTTATGGACACAAATTTAAACATTTTATTATTAAAAGAGGCCATCAGCGCAAAATGGTGTAACCCACATATTTAGTTTGTTGCTGATCTCGTGTTATAAACATTCCTTACATGTATGTAACACCAGAACAGCAACAAACAAAAAATGTTGGTTACACCACTTTTGCGCTGATGGTCTCAAATATGACTTTGTTTTTGTTTTCATATAATTTTACACTTTAAAACCAACACAAACTCTATGTGTACGACTACGTACACCTTTGAAAATTATGTATGACTGCAAGAAAATCGCAGCCAAATGTATTCCAATTCTGTAGTAAGTATGACCAGACAAACATTAAACGTCGTACAAACATACATATGTACATAGTATTTGCTCTACTTACTTTAGGTTCCAGTCAAAATTGTCATTTGTACATAGAAATCAGCAGCACCACGAAAGTACAAACAACAAACAATCACTGTCACGTAATGATTATGATGATTAAACTGTATGTTGATCCACGATTTGAGCTAAATGTATAATACGAGCGAAATGATTTTTCACTCTGTAGAAAGCACATTTTGTTTTTAAAATTTTTTGAATCGTAAATTATGATGAATTTGAGAAGCATTTTGCATAAAACTTTAGCAATTTTTTAGATTGCCCTAGAAGCGCTTGAATAATGTATTGTATTTGACTTGTATTATTTTGTATTAAATCTTTCTGTTTTTGCTTGATGCAAATAATAAAATGAAAAATAGTAAAAATTAAAATTTAAACTGTCTGTGATGATACTTGTACGTACAAATAAAAATCGCAATATTTCGGTTAAAGAGGGGCATATGAGAAGTAAAAAAATTATTTCAATTTAAATTTTTACCGCCAGATTTGTTGATTGTGATGGTTCTTTTGTTCTTTTCTAATTTTTGTTTATTGCGTTGATGTTTGGCTTTATATTTGTTAGGATTTGAAGGTAGTTTCACTTAAAAATGTTGCCTTAATTTGGCTTCTCGAATTTGTATGTTTTTCTGCTGCTGTAGGAATTATCTGCATTTGATAAAGTTTAAATTTCGATTTCACAGACCTTTATTAAATGTAATTGAGTTAGCAATAATAGTCATTAGAAATTATATTTACTAACATACATATATATGTACATTGTACATATGTAATACATATTGTGTATATGGATATTTCCACAGGAAAGTGTATTTTCCGTCGCGTTCGACCTCAAGCAATTATGTTGATTTTTTCAAAGCAACGTAAGTTTTTTTATACTTCTTCGCATGTTTGTGTAATTTTAGGAAAAATTTAACACATGGAAATGCCCATATAGCATATAAGAGAGCTTAAAAAACGAATTGTTTTATTTTTCAAAAATCCGCTGACGGGTGAGACAAGATGTTTGTTAAAAGCGGAAATATATGTATTAATGACTATATTTAGAGGTCGCCCATCGCAGATTTCTATTTTCCATATAAATTACATAGGAAAATTTTTTTCTTATATTTCATTTTTGTAACTCACGAGCATAAAACTTTTTACTTTATCTTTAAAGTTCAAATTAGCTGCCAAACACTTTAAGGCTAAAGCGTTCAATATTAACTCTTTCAGAAATTTACATTTGATATCCGTTGTAAGAATTCGGGCTTAATGTCATTATTGCTGTAGTTGAAATTTTTTTCATTAGCTTGAACAGCTATTATTTTTGTATTTAGAAGCGTTGCCAGTTTAGCCTTTTCGAGGCTATATTTAGCCTTTTATTTTGTTTTTTTAGCCTCGAAATTAGCGTTTTAGCTTCGTGGCTTTTTACTAACCTTTTTTTATTTATCATTTAGTTTCAAAAAGGATACATTTTTCCCCACACTACAACATTTTTTTTTTAATGTCAACTTTTGCAATAAATGAATAAAAATTTATTTCTAGTTTTCATGTTTTTAAGTCATTTAATAAATAATATTTTATATCATGTTACATGTATATTAAATAGTTTATTTTGAGCTTTCAATCAGTATGCATTAAAATATAGGTAAATTTTTTTAATTATAAATTTTAGATAATAAAAAACATTGCAATTTTTCTGATAGATCCCGAAGATGAACCAATATATGGTTCGAAATATATAGATAAAAAAATTAAACAAGTTTTTTATTATACCGAATCGTGAATTTAGAAGCAGCTCCTGGCAACACTAGTATTTAGTATTTCTTTTCGGTTGAAGTGGCTTTTGTTTTTTCAACATTGAATGACATCCATTGCGTATTTGAAATCATTTGAATGTATTTAAATGCCTTTTATCAGATTCGATGCAGACCATTAGTATATAGTAATGTTACCTTTGATATTAGTGAACAAGTAGTTCATGTAATGAATGTAAAAAGGATTGTAAAAAAGACGATATCAGTAAAAAAAATTAATAACTATCATAAGTTGTTATTGTCATTTTTAATTCACTCCAAAATGTTTAGTTTGATAGTACCGTTGCATTGTTATTGTTGACAAATTACACTAAATTTTTATTTACGTATTATTATTTGATGAGAAGTTCTCTTTCACATCTGATTAACATTTTCACTAAAATTTCAAATGAATAATCGATTTATGTTCACATAGAATGTCGAAATATCACACTGTGCAATGGCAAAACAAATTCTACGGGTATTATGATATTCTAATGCCCGTAATTCTATCAAATAGATATCCCTCCGTGCATAGTACCTATAGTGTAACATTATTTTACACTTTTAGCTAATAGGTAGAGATTGTAAACAAATGTTATTTTCCGCCTAGGTTAAAATATCTAATGGGTAATTTACGCATTGGATATCTATTTTTTGAAATTACGCTCATTAGAAGAAGAAAAATCCTTTATACGCAGAAAAAGCGATTTGCAAATAGAATACAGTTTTTAGCAAATACAATTAAACCGTTCACTAAAAATGAGCCTATAACGATTTTTGTAAATACAAATACGGTATTTGTAATTTAAGAAGAAACTTTCAACTCATGTACTTTCAATTAAATTTACTGTTTTGCCAATAATTTCATTGGCAGTTTCAATAAATATTTTCAATAAAACTTATTTGTTAACATTTGTTTCGCTTTCCAAACAAAAAAAATTTAAGAATTTTTTTTTTGGATTACAAAGTTATTTTAATTAAAGTTATTGTTATATTTATTAACGATGTGATTTTTTGAATTTCCGGAAAGATGTTTATTGTTGTAATTGTTATATTGCTACCGTTCATAAGACGTAAGTAGCTGTTGAGCTCAACTGTTGTGCCCAACAGTTACGTCTTAGAAACGGCTTGGTGGATATACTGCAAAATGAACAGCTGATAAATGTAAACAATTAAAAACAGGGACAATCGCAGGATACACTAGTACATGACATGCATTAGCTAAAATTTTCGTCAGCTGCGTTTTTTTGGGTATACAACGAATTTTGTTGTTGCTCAGTATGTAATTGTTGACAAGTCACATAAACATTTGACAATCTAGATGAGAAAAATCTTATTGTATCATGGGACAAACGAAATAATTTAAATTAACTAAATTAATTAGTTTAGCACTCAGCTTTGAGTGCATTTTGCTTCCATAAAATGTTCTATAAACATGGTCTCTAATGCGATAGTCAGCAGCAGACGAACTGTCCATTTTCATTTTATTTTAAAAGTATCACAACAAAGCAAAAAAAAAAACACTGCAATAAAATAAGAAAGCTTAGTCGATAATTTTTTAATTTAATGTTAAGCCACCACCGTGTAAGCAACAGAATAAACAAATGTATATTTAGTGATTTTATTGTTACTTTAGTTATGTTCCTTTATTTGTTTACTTTATCAAATTTGTAATGCGGCGTTGTATTAGAAAATAAACGGCATTACTGTATTCGATCAGCTGTGGGGACTAAGCACAACATGTTGACTATAGGTAGCGAAAAAATTTTATGATAGGGAAAATGACAGCAAATAATCAACTGTTGTGTGTGGCGGAACTAATCAACTGTGCATTGCTAAGACAAACACGCAACAGTTGTGCAATTGTTACGACTTATGAATGCGACTATTAACTATTTCTGTATACGTAAGCACAACCCTTAAAACGACTTTTTGATTGTCTGCCAAAAACACTAAATGTCTTTGGGGGGAATCGAACCGGTGACCTCTGGACTAATAGACTAGCGTACTTACCTCTCAGCTACAGAGTAACTCGTTACTAAGTACACAAATAATAATTACACAAAACTTGATTTCTTATGTTTCTTTTATATGTGCGCATTCTGTTATGATATAATTTAACAAATAATTTTGTTTAGTAATTTAATTGACTAGAAAAATTTAGATTTGTTAAATCAACAATGATGATTGTTAATTTTTTTACAAGTTTCAACAAAAACTTTAGTTGACATTTTTAGTCAAAAAAATATTTAAAAATTGCTGAGTTTTTGTGCCATGCATAACAAAAAATTTGGTCTGTTCAGTTTGTTGAAATAACCTATGTTTGTCATACCAACAACTTAATTCGTTATGTCAACTAAATATATTTTTGAATTTAAATGAAATATTAACAATTTGAATTACTAGTTGCAGTTTGATGATATTTTTTTCTGTGTAGGCAACACTACTATTTATACAAGTGTATAAACTGAGAATAAAAAAGATTTTTCCTTACAAATACCCAGTGGTAAATTGCAGGAGTAAAGAGGTCTTCTAGAAGGTCTGTTTAGCAAACATAAGGCCTGCCAATCCGCATTCCATACTCATTTCATTTTTACCCATGCTGTCATTGCGGCGCAGGCCTTCCACAGTCGCATCCCAATGTAGGGATTTTTACAGGCCTCTTCTGGCATGCCATTTTGAAGGCTTTCTAAAGAAAGTCTGTTAAAAACCAAATGGGGGTACCATTTTTTCTATTTCAATATTTTTATAGCGGCTTCTTTTGTATTTGATTAATGTCATTTTTATTTCGAACTATTTCTTTTCATCCCAAGTAATTGCTTATACAATTGAATTGAACATGTTGTATTTCCGGCGCAATAATTATAAATTAATCACCTCCGACATAATAGCAGCATGTGTGATGTCTCCTGTATGTAAATTTCAGTCTTTACATGCGAAAAAAGAATACGAGAATATTTGTTATTTCCGAAGAAACTTTTTTATTTTTTAATCTAAAATTGCAATACTCCTTCCATCTTCCCTGCTTAAAGAAGGTAATGTGGAATGTGTATCGGACGAAAAGAAAAAATATAAAGTACTAATTCCACGTTGCCTTCTACAAGAAGGCAGTTTGCATATGCATCGGTCTTGCAGGCCTTCAAGAAGGCCTGAAATTTTCAGGCCTGTTGACTTTTACCACTGGGTAGTTTGCGTTGCTTACTAGTACATCGTATGTGCCAACATATTTTTCTATTTTAGTCCGTGAGACTGTGAATATGTGGGATTTTTGTTTTTGTTTTTATTATATCTTGTTTACTGAATGATTTATTGATTTCCTATTTTCCTTCCATGTATTTACAATACATTCACTTTACATTTTATTAATTTTTCATTTATTTATGCAATCCACAAGGAGTTTACGAATCCAACATTTTAGGAATGTAAAGAATTTATGAGAATATTTTATTACGAGTGGCATTCTTGAAAAAGAAAGTGTTTTAAAATGAAATCGATGCAGTGGAATGTTGTTAAAATATATTTTCTTAACAGAAATAAAACAAATTCAAACATATTTGCACTACAAAATATGTTGTTAACAGACTTGAAACAATTTTATTTTTAATTTTGTTGCGACTCACACTGGGAAAAAAGGTCAATCT
This sequence comes from Panzeria rudis, assembly GCA_956483635.1. Taxonomy (NCBI): domain Eukaryota; kingdom Metazoa; phylum Arthropoda; class Insecta; order Diptera; family Tachinidae; genus Panzeria; species Panzeria rudis. The sequence goes on along the minus strand of OY101450.1, from coordinate 194,970 downwards.
AGTTGCGGAAAAATCATATCTTCCAAACTAATAATCTAATCCACAAAATATGTATGGATGAATTAGGGAAGGACATAGGCTTCAAGCTGTGTTAAAAGCTAAGCAGATATATTTAACACAGTGGGCGATATTTGTTACCGATAAAATTCTTTAGTCGTCGGACAGCTTGTTTGTATCTTCCAAATTAATTGTCTGATCCACAAAAAATGCATAGATAAATTATAGGAAAGGATGAAGGTGGCTATTTTTAATATGTTGTTGCATAAGATTAATTTTACTAATATCATTCTTAAGTCCTCGGAAAACCCATAACTTCCAAACTAATAATCTATCTACAAATATAGATAAGTATAGGTGAGTTATAGGCAACGATATAGGCTATAAATCTGTAAAAATTAGAGAGCTAATTTTAGCACTGTAGGCACTATATTTTGTTATATTAAACCAATTTTACCGAAAATCTCATTCTTCCAAATTAATAGTCTTATCTACAAAAAATGTATAGGTGAATTATGCGCAGGATGTAGGCTTTAAGGTCCGTACAAAATAAGGCAACTGTTTTATATAAGACCAATTTTACCAATAAATTTCTTGAGTTATCAAGAAACCCATGTCTTTCAAACTAATAGTATGATCCACAAAAAAATAAAAAATATATATATATATATATATATATATATATATATATATATATATATATATATATATATATATATATATATATATATATATATATATATATATATATATATATATATATATATATATATATATATATATATATATATATATATATATATATATATATATATATATATATATATATATATATATATATATATATATATATATATATATATATATATATATATATATATATATATATATATATATATATATATATATATATATATATATATATATATATATATATATATATATATATATATATATATATATATATTATATATATATATATATATATATATATATATATATATATATATATATATATATATATATATATATATATATATATATATATATATATATATATATATATATATATATATATATATATATATATATATATATATATATATATATATATATATATATATATATATATATATATATATATATATATATATATATATATATATATATATATATATATATATATATATATATATATATATATATATATATATATATATATATATATATATATATATATATATATATATATATATATATATATATATATATATATATATATATA